>CM021532.1:20160999-20188370 GCA_010994315.2 Pisaster ochraceus
TTACTCCTAATAAACTTCGTTCAGAAACTAGAGATATCATCTGTTGCGTCAAGTCATTTCATTGGTGGTCACCTGATTATCCATATAACTATTCCGCACGTCGGAAGAAAGGACCCAGGAGAAATCCTACCAAGGCTCAAGACTTATTTTTGTAATGATTGATGATCAAACATACACTTTTTATTGTGTTGAACTCATCAAAGGTCAAACCATAGTGAAAAAGGAACTGCCAATTCATATTTTATAAAAAATTTCTTTGTGTATAATTAATCTCATTGTTGATAATTCTATTCAAATGTGTAAATTTGAAGGCTGTCTGAATTGGAATTGCCAGCTTCAGCAGTCACTATTGCTGAGCACTTTATTAACAACATTTGTCGTAACCTGATATTTTCACGGGGCCCGGGAGGGGGGGGCAGCAAGGGAGTTTGGGAAAAAGACAAAATTTAGAGGGATTTTGGTACATCATACCATTAATTTGTGCATTTTTTTAATCTCAATTTTTTACTAATTTATTTATTTAGTTAGATAGATAGTAAGTTGTTGTTGTTGTTTTTTTTTGGGGGGGGCGCTATTTTGTCATGATTAATTAACAATTTTATACAGCCTCATTCTTCAATGTCGAATCAGCCGCAGCCAAAAGTCACATTCACGGCCAAAATTGCTAAATTGATACACTGCCTCATCTTCTTCCATGGTTACAACAATTCTTACATGTTATGTACAAGTAGGTACGTGTGAAGTACAACACGATTACAAAATATTTACTCTTTGTATAGTTGTAAAATGTGAGCACCTGCTTGAGTAAAATGTTTGGTGGCCTTCCATCCCATCATGCAGTGTGGGTTTTGGTTAATTTTTAGTGTTCATTGCTGCAACAGGTCATAAACTTCGTGCCATTCCGGTACCTAGACAAGCAGGGTGTGACAAGCCCTCAGTTCCATCTACTTACCTCTCAATGAGATTATGAAGTGACTTGAAGAGCAACGTGCGACACTCATAAGACAGGCCATTATCCCATGTACCTTCATCAACGTCTGCAATATATAACAAGAGAAAATATCGTGGATAATTTTTCATTTCAATTTCTAAAGGTCATTTTTATTTTAGTGAAAACAAATCCTAAAGTGCATATTTCAAAACATTTCCACGTTTTTGATCAAACATACAGGTATTCATAAACAAAATTTATTAAGTACGGCAAAATATTCAACAACAAAATACGTAAATTTCCTTTAATTATGGGTAAGGCCGTGTCCGAAACGGCAACTTCGGCTACAGCTAGAGCTAGATCAGCGCGTCTGCCAGTGTTGAAGAATAGGCAGACGCGCGCGATCTAGCCGTAGCTGAAGTCGCCGTTTTCGGACACGGCCTCAGCAATTAAACTAACAGGTAGGTACATGTAGGAATATAAATTTTATATACACACTTGCTGTTTATTAAAATTAATTTCTAAATTGTATGGTATATCCCCACTACAGCACAGACAACATTCCAGAGACTCTAACGCGAATATATGCTGGTATTCAGATCAGCATGACAACAACTCATACCCAAGTTCATCAGTTGACAGGCTTGGCAGTATTGGACAACTGTGCAGGATGAAAAAATGCGGTGTATACATTCTTATTGATCTGATCAACATGATGGCTCTTTCGGGTTTGCATAAGTATGTGGCGGTACACATTGGTCGCATGACTTGTATTTATAACACATTTGTTCAATTTGAAACTCTACTTGTTTGTTGCAGTCTTGGCCTTTAACACAGAACCCTGAAGCCATGGCATTCTGTTGCCCTACAATGTAGTCTTAGCATTAGTGCACTTTATGCATTCTCATCCTCAAAAGGCATTCCCAATTTGTAATGGATGAACTTTGCCTGAGGTTCTACAGTGTCAGGTCTCTTATTTATTTTTGTATTTTAACATTTTTGGTTCAATTTTGCAGCATAAAAAATATTTTTAAAAATAAATAAAAAAATAGTATTAAGTTAAATTTGGTTTAAACCTCAATATATGTACAGACAGTGCAGAAAAAGTCCCATGATGCCTGTGAAACACTAAATGAATGACGCGTTTATGCAACATGTAGCCAGGAGTGCAATAATATTGAATTATAGCAAATTTAAATACAAGACAAAGGCTATCAAACTCAATTTGGCAAGAGTAACCAGAAATCTCCACATACTGTACATGTATTTGACACACAAAAAACATGTGTTTAAACTTTTTAATCATATTTATAGGCCTACACCTTGAACAGTTCTCACAGCATCAAAATGTACATGTACTCGTCTGACGGGCTAGAAATTTACACTGGACGAGAACCCCGAGGCCAGTGAATTTAATGTCGGTGCGGTAAACTCACACTGGACAAGTCTAACAGTCTTGTGTTTGTTTTTCCAACAAATAAAAATACCTTGCTGTGTGTAATATATCTTTAAAAAACAAAACAACCTATGTTCAAATTTGTACTTTGAGACTGATAAATATCGTTCAATTCTGTTTAGTATTGAAGGATACTTACCCAAAAGACAAATGAGATACTTAGCGCATATTCAAAGTATAAACAGTTTACATTTAAACTGTGTTGAAAGTTTGTTCACATTTTGTTTCTGATCAAGTGAAAAACATTCTGGTCCAACAATCAAAGTTTGGAGCTACAAGCCCTGCGGTCTTGTCAATTTTCACACCAAATTCAAGCCCTGTTTTGATGTAATACAACATTATTTTTTATATTTTAACTGCACCTGGGCAAGAACCATATACAGTGTAATGTGAACGGACAGTTCTATCTTTATTTGCCATTGATTCACAATTGATTTACTCATTGTAGACATATTTTGGCTTAATTTCTATCAATCCATCAAGCATTCGCCAAACAGCCAATTTATACTGCCAACTGAGTACACTTGTACTTTGGATTTATTTGCTCAGGAGAAACAATGCTGTAAGCGTTCCCCCTAGCCGCTAATGAATGGTTGCACTCCTTAGTCTCTGTAATTTTTTCAGGGTTTTAAGTGCAAGCAAAACTGCAAGGGTGTTAGCAGCTTTTGTGCCAAACATACATTCATAATAATAAAGTAGGACTGGAGCACTTTTAAGGTCATGACCTACATCCTGCATGTAACTCCTGATTGCCACAAAGTATTCATGCTTAACTCC
The DNA here is from genome assembly GCA_010994315.2 of Pisaster ochraceus. Classification (NCBI taxonomy): domain Eukaryota; kingdom Metazoa; phylum Echinodermata; class Asteroidea; order Forcipulatida; family Asteriidae; genus Pisaster; species Pisaster ochraceus. The sequence goes on from CM021532.1 coordinate 20,164,164, forward strand.
AAAGGGACACACATGTGCCAGTTTTTTCCCCTCTTGTTCTGGCAATACAAAAGGTTTCTCAATCTGGCGACCCCCATCCACTATTTGCCGAAGAACAAAATATGAGTAAACAAGACGTGAAAGGCTAGGGGGGTCCCTTGGTATTTAAACAGTGAAAAATATTACAGGGAGCTTTGTGAGAAAATCCTGTAGTAAGCAGCTGGGAGTGAATGGAGCTTGTCTGTATGGCATAGAAATCTGTGGAACAACAGACCCAACATTAACGAACAATGGACCGAGTGTAGGTTATAGAAACATGAAGTTTATAAACACATTAGAAAGCTGTTAATTAGGTTGCTTTTGAGAGAAATCCTCTATTCAGGTACATAATAAAACCCAGAGGCCATCAAGCTAAGATCGCAGGCAGAAATTCTTGGGACAGCCACATATCGTGTTGTTCAGCTTGTCTGCTGAGTGAAGCAGCCTGTCTGAAGAACATAGGGGTAATTCTTGGCAGTGCTAACACTTCAGAGTAAATTCCTTTGAATGATTACTGCAAAAACAACAGTAAACTGTAGCTGGGAGAGAAAGGGGTTTCAAGTGGTCCAATAATTTTGTCCCTGATTGACAGAAACTTTCCAACAGGCATGAAGCTGATATTTCTTGAGTATCCAATTCCAAGACAAGTGTCCACAACAAAAAAGTCTAAAATACTAGTATTTGGAAATTTATTTCATTTTAAGATGAATCACAACAGGTGACCAAGCCTAGAAATGTGTACAATTTGCCTCATTTACATATTATTTAATATTTGTCGTGAAATATGAGCCATTTTGTTAAGAGCGTGTATTACTGTGAACATGCTGGTCAAAAGATGTTGATATTAATCATAATAATTCAGTAGTAATTTTTTCCTTCGTAAATGTTTTTACAAAGTTCTCATTGTAACTATTTATAAATTTATGTTCATATTATTATAACAGTATAATTTTTCAACTGGAATGATTTAAAATGTAGTTACACAAAATTAACATACCCTAAATATATTTTCTCTTTAAATGCTCGCTTGAAAGTTTGCAATTTTTAGGTCTGTTCAAATGCCTTTTTGATGAAGTTTTCTATATCGTACATATAGCTTACTAACCACCTTTCATTCAGATATAATCGAAACCTGCCACTCCAATGATCGTGGCAAAATTCTGAGCAGGCCTGCGTAAGAGATGACTGCCAGGTTTTATTTGCCCCACCTCAGGGCTGCATGACCCAAAAAGATGGCATTCCTGATAACCATGGCAACGACTCAAGAAGGCTCTACAAAACTGAACGCTCATACCTGCAAACTTTCATTGGAACAAAATATGTTAATGTCATTTTTCACTTACTCTCTACATTATGTTGCAAGCTTCAGGACAAGCTGATCTTTTTGTCAAATTGGTTGCACACAAAGGAGAATTGTTGTATACAATGTATAGTCGAGGCATTTTTCTTACATGAAAAAACAGTGAGCATGGTTTAAATGCATTGTTCCTGTTCTTTTTTTTTTCTTATTTAAATTAAAGTAATTTTCAAGCTGGAATTTCAAGCAAGATCTGGGCAGTATATGCAGGAATACATGTACATATGATATCATCCAAATCTTGCCCAATCTACATTTATTAGCCATAGCATGAATAATATATTCACGAAACTTGACACACGTATTGCTATTGACAATAGCTGCTCGTAACGTAAAGCCCCAAGGATAGTTATTAGCAGTGCCCTGAGTGAGGGATGAACGATCAATGTATAATAAACCCACCTTCACTGTGGGGGAACTTCACCGGAAATCCTCCAATTCATGCTTACACTACAACTACATGTATCGTCACGATAAATTGTACACAGCAAATTGGTACAATTGTTTATTAGAGAAGAGGGGTTGAAATGGTAGGGAATGTTTATGATAATTGTCACAAGGGTTCTTCAGTGAAGGATGTTGCGGCTAGCGCTGGACGATTTCACAATAATATCAAGATATGATAAGACAAGCAATATCAACAATTTATCAAAATTTGTTTCAGATGTGCGGCAACAGTTTTCTGTACAAAGCATTTGCCATCAACAAATGATGGATGGCGTAACACCTTTGTTGGGGTTTGGGTGCCGTGCTACCAGGGTCCAGAGTTCACACGCTCCACAATTCAAGGCATTATCGTTAAGCGAAAAGGAAACTGAGGACCCTTTTACCTGAAGACCCATTTCCATCCTGATCCCAGCCATTTAAAAAAACGTTCAGTGGCACAGGCTGATCCTGATCAGTGGTAATTATTTATGACGCAATGTAACTCATCAGTGCTGCCATCCCATGGTTCCATCAACTCAATCCTGTGGGTGTGCTACCCCCTCCCCTCCCCCACCTCAACCCCCACCATTTTTAGCGTGCTATACTTTATCATTAGGGGATGAAGATATGACGTGTTGTCATTGGAGTGAAGCTGCATAATGGCAGAGCAATTAGGATTATGGTTGGGAAACAAAAAAGTGTACACAAAAAGTATTTGATGTCAGTTCTGAGCAAATTGGAGAAAAAAAAATATTGTTGGTTTTTAATGTGCTCATTGAGTCAATGATATCCAATTCTGTAGGACACTTTAAATTGTCTAAAATCTTGGCAATGTATTGTCATATCAGATATAATATCGTCATATTGGCAATTTAAAAATGTTCAATATTGTCCAGCGTTAGTTGCATGTGAACACTGGATACCCTGTCATGCAGTTTAATACTATGGGCATCCTCTTCTATTCTGCCTTTACCGTGTGGTTGTATTTTCTTGCAATTGCTCAATGCCAACTCAAGCGTGTTATAAAGATGATTATGTGAATATTCTATCTTGCTGTTAGTGTAACAATCTGGTGTAGTATACATCAAACCTCTATTCAGCACAATCCTTTCCCTTCACCACTTTTCCCTTCAAAGCCCTAAGCAAACCCTGGTAGTTGGATTTTTGAAATGACACAGAAGCACTGTCTAAAAGGTATTGATTATCTGTATTGGAGCATGACCCTACCTATCGCCTATTATGCCTGGTGGATCAATGCAAAGGGGTTAATCTAGTCATGCTGCTTGAATAGCCTCTGTCTGGTCAGATAAGAAACCTGTATAATCTGGTATAGACTTATGCACAGTCAAGGGGCAACAATGGGCAGCACTTGTATAATATTCAACATGACTTAAAAGAGTACAATAATGTACACAGAACAATTGTGTGTACTGTAGATCTGTGCTGCAACTTATAAAAGTTTTAAGGCACAAATACATGCACACAGCATTTTATACAATACACGCTACATGCGTTAGTTTCCTAATAATTTTCTTTCCATAGATTGTCTAAACAGTAAGTGCAGCTTCATGATTACATCATACTTCAATCAGTTTACAAGACACTGCCTTGAGTTTGTAATACAAGTAACATTTACTGTTTTCCTGTATTTGTTCCTCCAAAAGTAATTACGATGTATGTTTGCTACTTCATTATCTCTAACATTTTTATGCAATTCAAGCTGGTTTTGTTTTCATATTTCTCACGAAGTTCCAACCTTACCAAAAGATTTTAAATTTTTTAACCTTAATAGGTTCACAAGATAAATCTTTTAAATCTATCCATTCCCTAGAGTTCTAATTGACAACTTTTATATTAAACATGCATCTATATTTACATAATGAACCACAATTTCCATATTTGTTGTTGTTTTCTTTTATATTATGTGAGGGCCCCAAATGATCAGCTGTGCTGGATGGGTCACCTTCGTTAAATATGGTTTAAATAAATAAATAAATAAAAAACAATCTGACTAAAACTTAAGTTTTTTAAGGAAAAGGTTGTGGCTGATCTACTGGCATTCCAGCAATGCTCACATAATGTTAACACATTCAGCAAACATCAGTATTTTAAAGTCATGTTCAGGTCGTCCACATTCCACTGTGGTTATTAATACGGGTCAATAGTAAGCAGTCAATAGTGCTGATTAAACAGCCTAGTGCATTGGTTTCCAGCCCAGTAGACGGAGAAAAAAAGAAAGGAAAAACAAAATAGAACAAAGTGCCTTTGGGTTGTTCCACTCTTGGATAATTACCAACGGTTTTCTACTCTTCAGCTAATTATTAAAGGCTCAACTTTTATTTTAAAAACTTGGCTGTGAACATAAAAGCGAGGGCATGGATTAAAATAAATGCCAATAACTTTTAAATGGTAATTTTCACTGCAGGCGTTTTTGCAGTGAACCATTTTGAGCACAACTAGAATTTTGTTGAAAACATTTTCATGGTATTATTATTTTTTTAACAACTAAAATGAAGTGTGAATTGGTTGAAGAGAATTTCACCACATACATTAAAAATGGACAATTAAATGTGAGTTTGCAGCACTTGGCCAAAACTCTTGAGGATTTACTACACAGTCTGTAGAATGTGTGACCCGGTACAAGGTCCCACAAGGTTCTCATGAGAGTACAAGTGCAAATCAATTTAAGTAGGCAAGTCAGGCAGGTTTTGACTGCAGGTTTACATTAGCAATAACATTAGGTTAGCACTTCAAGCGTTTACAATGTGCATTTGATTGGCCCATAACACAGCATGCCAGTGTTGCAATTTACGAACCATTAAGCACGTCAAAATATTTATTGCAAGTCGTACTGGACTGCAAAATTTGTGACACAGTTTTTGTTTCAGCTGCATAATTCACCATACTACACAGTGTATGTACTGTATGAAGAATGAAAGTCTTGTGCATAGTGGAATGTTGGGCCGATCAAGTTCACGATTTTAGTTAAAGCAATGTTCACGGGCTTAAAAAAAAAAAGTTCAAACAGTTCCAAGTCTCAGATCTCCATCACTTTTGTTCCCCAAACTCATCTGGAAGCCTAAAGAGAACCGTTGTTTGAACCGTTTCATTTCATTAGTGTCTTTTCAATTGCTGGTATTTTAAAACAGATTTCCAGATGCTTTGAGCAATACACATTTTATTTTGTTGTTTTTAACATCTTTCATGCAATTTTGATATAAAAAATAAATAACAACTTCAAATAATTCAGAAAGAAAAAATAGGAAACCTGTTCATAATGTACATGTAGAGTGTTGAGTTGATGTTACAAAATCTACCACTGTGGAAATATTATCTCAATTTGAATAGCCTTCATGAAAATGGCCAAAGTCTTGACCTTTAACCAAAAAAAAACCTTATATGCATTTGAATACATTTGGACAGCAAACCTGAGGTTCGATCTAAGTTCTAGGGTAAAATGGCACAAAGCTACAACATCCTGGGCCCAGTTTCATGGCTTTGCTTACCACGAAATTCTGCATTTATGGTGCCACGTAAAGCACATAGTAGCAAGCAGTACCATGAAACTGGGCCCTGTAGTACAGTAATTTGTGTTCCAACCCACTGTCAAAATGGTGCCCTATTAATAAAAGGCAATTAAAGAGACTGATAAGCTGTGTCAGATCAGAACAGGTGGCTGCCCCATGGATCATAACAGTAAGAAGAATTTCTAGAGAGCTCATGCCAAATACATTGAACAGGTAGAATGTTCATAATATAGCTCAAGATTTTTACTGGTATGCAAATGTTTACATAAATGACTAGTGTTGAAAACCCCCCACAATGAAATAAGTACATATTCTCCTCTTAAATTTTCACTGTTTACAAGGCACAGCCCCAATTTATATATCCAGGAGCTAGTTCACAAATAAATTTCTTCTAGAAATTGACATTCCAAATCAGTCCCTTCTTTTCACTTCCACCTCCTTAACACAATCTTATGGAGTTTGCTCATTCCAACTGCAGCTGAACTGTGGAATGACAAATGGGTTTGTTAGAGAGGCACTCAAGGCTGACTAACTCAAAAATCACCTAACATGTTTATCTGTTCACCATTTATCAGCAAATGTGAGTTTTGTTGGTGTGTGAATTTGAATGATAGACTTGTTGTTTTCCCTTCTACATGTAAGTCTGTAAAACTGTTCCTGTCTTTCTCAATTCCTAAAAACCATATAGGGACTAAGCCGTGGCATGAACTATAAAAAAAATTGTTATTATAATTATTATTAATTTTTTTATAGACTTTCTCTATTCTGAGAAATAGCAGCATCTTCAACCAGATTTTCACTAACTTTTTTTAAATGTCTCTTAAAAACAAACAACAGGGATGCTTTTTTAACTAACTTGTTCTTCTGAGAATCTGAGTTCCTAACCTAAAATGCCAGCATCTATATGAACTTTGCATGTTTTAGCACATAACATTGGACTGCGGTACATACCAAGAATGTTTGGAATACAAGTCAATCAACAACCAATGATAATGGGTCAAGGTCTGGCATCCTGTAGCATAATGGTCTCTATGCACTGATGCACCTGTTGGAATGCCGAGTCAAAATATTAACAATCACCATGTCAATAGCAAGTGTAATATTGGTTATTTTTTCAACGGCTGCCTCTTCTTCCTCCTTTTAATGCACAAGCCTGTCTTGTACCTGGGAAGGGAAGTAGAGAACTAGACAATCTTGATATATTTACACATGTCTGTGCGAAAAAATACATACATACATGTAGATATTCTGTGTTAACTTAAAGCTCTCCAAAGTTTTCAAAATTGTCAAGGTTATACAGTGCGACTTTTCGAGAACCTCCGCTAACCGCCCAACCTTTTTTCCCAATGTCGATAAAATATGTTTGAAGCATACATGTTTGTTGTACTCCTCACGTCACAGTCAAAAATCCACAATGCATTGCAAACCCAAACATTAATGATGAGTCGATTGTATCTTCCTACACCCCTAATGTTTACTATGCCCATGATGCATAATATTGGTAAACACATCACATTGATGAAATTTTGATTCATGTTTTAAGATGAACATGTAGTACAGAATATCATACCATCACAGCATCATTTCACAGCAATCTAACAGCAAACTGACTGAGTGAAACAAAAACTGAACTTAACTGACCCGAACTTAATGTTTACTTCCTAATGCTTGCCACCCAAGCCCCCCTCACTGCAATCCACTTAAATTAATAAGTCTACCAACTTATTTTGATTGTGCAAGCTAAAATATCTATACAATAATTTTCTTATGTCATTCAAACAAACTGAAATTTTATTATGTAAAGCAGCCCATGGGTTTCACAGCTTCTGCATTGTTGAAGTTTGTTCACTAATCAGTGCTTTAGGACGGTATGCCTTTGTTTAGGCAATTCACACTGAACCTTTTAAGCCTTGTGGTGATGTCACATCACGATTGACAGGCCCCAGAGCCTGGCCAGCTTCCGTTGCAGGAGGAAATCTACCCAGTTTCCTGAACAGTCAAGAATATGGTGATCGCGACTATCACTGATGATTCGTTAAAGGCCACTTTTACACATCTCATTCAGAATTCAAAATGATGTGATCATTCAACTTTCACTAGTAAATAAAGGGGTCGTGAAGGGTAAAAAAGAATAAAGATTATATTAGAGTCATCTTACATAGAGAGCCAATTGCAAATAAGTACTCACTATATGTATAAATCTACACATAATCAAAATGTAAACAAAAAAAGTAGTTGTTTAGTTTGAGGTCCTCTCTGCCAGTGTACATGCACCCAAATGTCCTGCATAAGGCATATTGTTCCCCTTGTTCAGCGATTTCCCTTTACCACTATCAGTAGTCCACCTTTATTAAAACAATAAAAGAAAAAACAAAGCAAACAGTATACCACCAAAGGCAGCATGTAAAAATCACCAACATGTTTGAAGGATGTATTCATAGTGTGACCCATAAGTATGGATGGCTATCATTGGCACCCTGTGCACAGCTTGCTGAGACTTCCCTTCATGGAAAAACAAGTGTCCCAATTCAAATTAGAGCAATTCCTAGCATTTTAGTCATGCGCATGCAGCCCTCTCTTGTGTAACGCTTTATGCCTTGACCTGTGCATACATACATACGTGTGTATGTAAATGAAGAGCTTCTTGCTTGAATCACGTAGTAACTTCTCTCGCACTGTGTGAAGGTCAAATCACTGAAACCCAGTCACTGTGGCTACAGTCAAGGTTGCATACATGCATGTACACTGTACATGTACATTTCATCACAACAGCAATGTCTTCTTGAATAGAAAATCACAGTGTCTTCTACATTAGGTTCATGTAGAAAATTTCTTTATAAAGACTTTTGGGAAAAAACCTACACTTAATTGATCATCATGTCTTCAACATGAGGTATGGATATGACATATTCATAAATTTATTTAAAAAGAAAATAATTCATCATGAAAGACTTACGTAAATAGATTAACAATTATCCCAAACTATTATAATCTTTCATTATTGCAAAAGATGCATTGTTGTTTGAGACTCAGGGAAAGCATAAATTCTCTTTAAATCAGTAGGTAAATATGCCATCCTACATGTATGTAAGTAGCTTCATTAGATTTGTTCACAACAAATTTGACCACTTTCCTCTTTCAAACGACCTCAGAAGTCAGTTCAACTACATGTAGTAACATTATTTCTGATTCTTTCAACTCCTGGTTTTTAGATGTGTCTTATAATTGCTTGAGTTGACCAGGAAAAATGCTTCCCTCGGCATTGGAAACAGTTAGACACAGTACACACTTTGCAATCTAGTTCACAGTGGTCTTAAGGGAAAACTTTTTGTGGAATGTCATCACCCACTGAGCTGAGAGTCTCACAGGTTGTCGTTGTCGTTTAATATACATTCCAAAAAGTGAAGCACATTGAACTACATTGTCAGCCATTTGTTTGCAATCCACAACAGATGTCCATATTATGGTGTTTTAAACTTTTATATTAGGCAATAATTTTTCTGATGCCTATTAAAAATCATGTTTTTCCGACAGCTGCATTTTGAAAATAAATTTGTGCGCTATTTATCATTTTGAATTGTCTGCACTTGTAAACATTTAGCATAATCCGCAAAAAAAAAGACACACAAACTTTCTGCTCACAAAATACATTCACCTGAGAAGGGATCAACTATTACCAAGACTCTATGAAGAGAAGTATCTTCAACTACACAAGGCATACATTATTTCTTTGACTATAAGCTTTAAGAGTTATGGATTGTCTAGTACTGTACACAGAAAATGTAATACTATACACATGTAGGTTCGATTAAAAAAAGATAGTCCGACTCTGAGGCAGTTTTCAAATTAAAAATATATACATTGACCATTCCATGACCATAGACAGTTTGTTCAAAAGCATTAACAATTACAGAATGTTACATCAATCATATTTTTCATACTGGATAATTATAATTTTTTGACATTCACCCGTCCCCACAACTGGGCTTCTGGTGTAATGCATCGGTGTATGGGCAATTTGATAACCCCCTACTTCCAGTGAGTGCTTGCCTGGAAATCCCTCGGTATCAATAGAGAAGTCCCTGATATGGCTGTGTCTGTTGAGGCTTGGCCTTCTGACCTGTTTACTGGCTGATATCCAATAAATTATATGAGGAGTATAAGGTGCACTGATCAGAGTTAATGTGTAAAAGTCTAAACAGTTACAGTAAAATCTCAAGTCCAACAGGACTGTTTATAAATATTACTTACAAGTTACATGCCCACACTCGATAAATGTATTTGGCGACCACATACATTTCAAGAACACAATGTTTTAATGTTGGATTTAACAGCTTTGTACATGTAAATGTATGCTATCAATTATTGGCAAAATGAACATTGGGAACGATACCTTTGATCATAACGTGCTTCCTGTTTCCTCTTTCAAGGAAAAAAAAGACCCCTCCAAAAAAAAAAATAAAATAAATAAATAAATAAATAAAATAATAATAATTTTAAAAGGTGGAAAAAAGGGTGAAAAAAGAAGATTAATTATCAAACGTAAGGGTTGACCACCAATCTCTCTTTGTTCTTTTAAATAACCAGCACAAATCTACTTCACATTTCCAACAAAATCACATAGTGCAGACCTTAGTCCAACAGAATCAATCAAAATATGCTGATTGGAGTTTGATGGGTTGAAAATGTTATATGTTTTGTAAAAAGTAAACACTTTAAATCTTAAACGCCACAGTTTTCCAGATAAATGCTCAGATAAATAGCCTTGGTTACCCAGACGTTTTTAAAAGTTTGTCAATGCAATCGCATTGCATATTTCACCGAAAGAGGGCGTATGTTGTGAAGCGACATGGAGCAAACAGCTACTGGCATCCCTCAACATGGACCATGAATGCAGCCCAATAAACTGACAAATTCTGTTGAACATTCCTTTACATGTATGTTGAATTTTGAGTCGACAGCAAATTGGCTTAGTGGCGTTCGTATTTTTCTCTGCTGCCCATATTCAATACGAACCATACTAAATACAAAACTGCACGATACGTTTGTATACATTACAATGTTCAACCTAGAGTTGGGGAAATGATCATGTACATGTACCACGTTCCCAATGTGTTTTTACGCTTTCTGTGTTTGTTTTATTCGATTAATTTGTCTGGATACACACATTTGCAGATCAGTATTTGGTAAATTTTTTATCTGTAATACATGTTGCACTTTGAACACAAAATAGACTTAAGCATACTGGATCAAAACAAATACATGCAGGTTGTTGTGAGGAGCCAAAGTTCAAGTCAATATTGAATGCAGAATGCACTTGGTTGGAATTTACTGGTTTACTTGGCAATTTTTTATGACTATATGTATTTATTTATTTAATTGTATTTTTATTCAACACATCCAAGTAAAATATACAGATACTATATTTTAAAATGGGTAATGTAATGATATTGAATTGTAGTGCCAGATATGTACGTCAAAGCTGACTGGCATCAAAATTATGCAACAAATTGTACAAATTTGACATAAAAGGAAAGTTTCAAATTCTAGCATGAATCACTGGCTCAAAAACTAGTCATAGTAATGTCAAGGGTATGGTACAGATCTTTTAACTTGATATTCAGCCATCAGGAGGAACTATGAGAATTCCTGCAGTGCAAGGGTAGCTGCAAGTGTCTCAGAGAATAAAACAGAGAGAACATTGGTTACTTGCATCTCTTGGACATGTACAGTATCACTGGGGTGGGGGCTAGGGGGATGGGGGAGGGATTTGTAATGGTTTATGGAAAAAAAGCATGGAGGAGGGGTAACTTTTTTACATTTTTTGATGCAAAGGCTCACATTCTATATTACAAAAATGTAAAATGTTTAATTCAATAGAGCATAACTTGACAACAAGGCCATGCTTTGAAAAATAAGCCATGTTTATACAACATGTGCTATGCAAAACATGGCTTGCTACGTAAGATGCCACGACAATCGACATACAAAGAACTGCGCTGCACTTAAAAACTTAGTTGCGTACCCACCGTTAAAGTATGCTATAAAATTATTTTATGGAAAGTCATTGCATTACCTTTTAAATCCGATAAAATTTTGTCTTCCAGATTAGGGTCATCTCCGTACCAATATATCCATAGTTCCTTGGACCAAATCGGGTCAGGTTTCGTCGGCACATCCAGGGAGAGTAATAGGTCCGTGTTCATGTACGGGACACGATGCCACACGCTGAGAATGTTAGCTGCGATGCAGCGTGAGTAGGAGACCAGGACGGGATCCTCTAGGGGCCCCAGGGGCTCCTGGGGACAATCGTAGCTGAACTTACGCCATTTGATGCCCGAAAGATCCGTCTTGAGAAAGAAAGAACAGAGAAAGTTAAAATAAAAAGTCACTTTTAATCCAATTACGTTAAACATAATTATGTTTCAATACAACTGAAGGATGATTTATGAGAAGAATATTTAACATCAGCAATCAACAGCTCAAAAGATACACTTGTATGTTATCTGAAAACAACTGATAAAAATAAACACACAGGCTGTAAAGATTTAATTCTTTCCACCGTTATTTAAGTACAACTTATCTGAAAGAGTAACACTGAAATTGATGCATTTCACCAGCAGGGTTTCAGCTGTATCTTGAAATAGGGGTCTAAATTTGTTATACTGTTTTTCAAATCACAAAAAAGAATTTGTATTTGGAGGATTGATCTCAAGCAAGCATTTACTCGTTTACTTGGTAAATGCTTGCTTGAGATCAACAACTGAGCAGAAAGCTGATGAAGTGTGTTTGAATCTAGCCATGGATCCTGGAGGCATGTGTCATGACTAAATCATCGCGCAATCAATATTCAGGCCTCACTTGTTATTGCTGTCAACCGATCAGATTGTTTTCTGGGCCAAGCCAAAGCACATATTTATTGTCACTGGGAAAGTCCTTAAAATAAAGGTGCCTGTCACCATAAATCAGATATTAATGTGACATTTGACCCTTTGCAATACAGGAGTTTGTCAACATGTCAGTCACACACATTTTTGCAGAGAGTGTTACTATTACTTACACATGCAAAGATCATTTAGTTAAATATTATAATTAGTCCTACAAATGAAACATTTAAATGTGCGGAGCATTTGTACGTCTATTAAATTTAAACCTCCCTGGATTATTCACAACTAGATGAATACTATCTGATGTCTACATATATGGATAAAAAGCAAGTTCATACATGTATATGCAGATGTGGCTCACATGACAATGTCAGAATACATCCCGCTATTCACCAGTGTGGGTAAGAAACATGCGTTGCGGTGTTCACGGTGAGAACAAACTGAAACCTATCAGCATGTGAACTTTGGTCATAGGGTGATTTACATGTACATGATTAATTATGTATAATTACTAAGACACAATGTCTAATGTATGTAGCTTGAGTTAAGTACATTTGTACATGTACATGTACCTTCAAATTCATGCATGTTTGACCCTGAAGTGGGTTACACACATCGTGTAAAATTTTGTAGTCCAGTATCCGCAGGCCAACTATCAAACCAGAAGATGATAGAGGTCTACATGTATTTGCTTTTCTGCTTGTGAAAAAAAACTGCATCAAAATGCATAAAAACTGCAACTTGCATCATATTATCCTCAATTACCCGTTCAAATTAAACTAAATGATACAACATGAAGTCAATTCAAAGGATAGTGTAATATGAAAGCCACAAACACATGAAAGTCATGATGCTAGACAGACTGAAATTGCTTTCTGTTTCACCTATTACATTGCATGTAAGAGATCATAGTCAATATTCTTTCTTGTAATACCTCAACTAAATTCATGGATTTGGTTTACATTCTTAAAAGAGGCAAGGCCAGTTTCATTTTGCAAAGAGCACTTCCATCGGAAAATCTTAAAGACTAATAATAGGAATATATTGAAGGGGCACCACGACCAAAACCTGAGGCACCAGAGGCCAAGGCCCAAGCTTCGACAAATCTCCTCTCCGAATGCCAGGCACGAGGTAAAATTTCGTTGGGAAACTTGCACATCTGATTGGTCTGCCTGATCGAGCAAACATTTTGTTATGCCTTTTAGACCATTATTTCAAACAACCCGCCCTGTAGAAGTTAAGTTGCTCATGATTGAACAAGCGCACTCGCTGCAGCGCCTGTAACCAGTGTGCCATTACAGTCGTTGATTTACATCCATAATAAAAAATTATCCAAGGCGAGAATATGACTGAAGATGTCAACATTTTGGAAAAAGGAGTTCAGCGCCCCAGTTACTGCCTAGGTCTAAACATTACTAAATTCTGGATGTTTCGGGATATACATTTAGCCTACATATATGTAGTTTTGCCTGTACGTTGTTTTAACTTAAGAATAACAAGGATAGCATATATTTTTCAGTAAGCATGTTTACAGTTCTATATGCGCCATCTTGTTTGAGGGGTCCTTTTGTTGAAATTTTGAACACTTGTTACCGCATGTGACTCTGAACTTTACGCACCTTCCTGGAGTGCATGGATAGTTTTAGAAAACACAGTTGACGTACAAACTAAATGATTTATTTTAAGAGAATCTTTATACTTTTTTATAGCCTGAAAAGTATCTTTGTTTCGAAAGATAAATGTTGATGCATTCCCAGTGCCAGAATCTGTTGGATTTATCTTTCTTCATCTTTCCTGTAAAAGCTGTATTTCTGTAAACTTGAGCGGTAACGATGACAAATGATTCCAGAAAATATTTCAAACTTTCCTTCGCATTTTTCTTGAAACGCCCAGCAAAAGGGTGCATGAAATGATTACAAAATTTTGAATAAAATGCTTAAATATATATGTACGTCCTTTTGCCGGGCATTTGACGGACCTAACCAATGGAACAATTACTTCCCATCCATATGAACATGTATGTACGCTATTCTCAGTCCGTGCGCACATTCATCCCACCGGCATGAATGATCGGGCATTGGGAACTAGGCCCAACCAGATCCAGAAGTACACTTCCTCATTTATTACACGAACAAATTATGAACCTTCAACTGAACATAAACGAACGGTAGTAATCAACGCATTATTGCCACGTACGTGGTTTATAGACAATAGATTTCGGTCTTAAAACGCATCTTCTAATCATTTTCTTCCTACGTCCAAGGTCAAATTCTGTCGACATGTCTTTCGGCCATGGCTGTCGGGTCACGGCACCACATCCATTACCTGACGTACACTCTTCAAACAACCAATTTGACCCCAAATTCTAACTTACCAGGGCGAACAAGTTGGTGTGACAATCTTCCAAACTAGCACCATTCGCCGCCGAATTTGCGGCAGTCATATTAGAGACATGACTCTCCTATATTCCACAACCTTTACGGTAGTATGATCCAAAAAAGTGGGTAAAATTCCGGGTTAAAATCGACCACGGGGGCGGCTATAGTCCGCTCGCGTATAACGTAATGGCGACACAGTGAGGGCAAAATACTCAGGCGGTAATTACCCTTTGATGGATTGGCCAAAAGACGTCACGTGTTCACTTTTATTCAAATTTGTTGTTTCCTGCACCTGCTCGTCTGCACGGCAAAGCACGATATTTAGGATGTATTTTCCCCCATCAAAACCTTTTTCAATCAAATAGACTTCTTGCTTTAGTGGTAAAAACGAAAAAATATTATATAGCCAACCAAAAACGCATGCCTGCCCGTGTCTTTCGTATGATCGTCCGAAAGCCTCATTGTGTTCATTGACGCATCGGGTTGTGTGATGACGTTCGTGCGCACCAAAACGGGTTCCCCCGTGTCTAGTAATTTTGAGGTCATGGACTAATTCAACTTGCTTCGCTAGGTGGCGCAGTTCCAATTTTGTGTGTACACTATTTATTATTAGCGTTTAATTTCTGGTGCGTTTTTTTTTTCTTTTCTTTTTTCTGTGTTTAATTGCTGTGTTTATTATGAATCCCCCTCCCCGAATATCCATAAAAAGGCACCTTTTCAATGTTTACACAAATCACAAATGGAGTTCAAATTTGGTGCTGGCAAGAAATGGTGCTAGCGCCAAATTCGCCATTTAAGAAAAATCTTTGTCAACGACCGTCAAAGACAGTGCGGACAGAATCAAAAGTTCTCGTTTTTTACCTCGTTTTCAATTGCAATGTTTTCATATTAAAAACATAAAATAATTTTTCTTCCTCACTAATGCCATCCTTATATCCAAAACTATCATGCCTAGGTAGGCCTACCCCCAATTAATCAGTCCACTAATTAGCTCAGCCCAACTAATTAAATAATTGCAAAATTATAGCCCGTGTGCGAATTTATACACAAGTTCTAGATTAAACAGGCATCTACCTAATATTTTCATTTGAAAAGTTTCCCAAATAAAATCGTGAAATTCTCAAATTTTTTTAACCACAGATTTCTTCCTTATATCTCAAACTATCATGCCTAGGCGCCCCTAATTAATTAATCCACTCATTAACTCAGCCCAACTAATTAACATTTCGATAATGTTGCCTGTACGCGAATTTACTATAATAAACAACTACCTAATTTTCATTTTTGATTATAAGGAAGACATCTGAAAAATAAAAAACTTAAGATTTATGATTTTATTATTTTGGGGGAAACTTTTCAATTGAAAATTAGGTAGTTGTATATATTTACATACGGGCAACAATATGAACATTTTAATTAGTTGGGCTGAGTTAATTAATGAACTAATTAATTGGGGGCACCTAGGCATGATAGTTTGGAATTATAAGGGAGACATCTACAGGTGTGTATGAAGAAAAATCTTTGACGGTCGTTGACAATGGTTTTTGAAATTTGGTGCTAGCACCAAATTTCTTGCCAGCACTAAATTTGGTGCTGACACTAAATTTAGTGCTGACTTCAGTCTGGTGACAGGTTAACCCCCATTTTAAGAATGGATGAATCACATTTTTTAGACTGCGCCTAACAACCAATCAAAATTCTAGATATTGTTTTGACCTTTGACTTAGTTGAAGAAAGCAGTAAGTACTAAGTAAGAATGTGTTCTTCGGCACGAAGGTAAGATTGAAGTAAACTGATTTATCGCAAATAACTTCAAAAATTGCTATACATTTCCTCTTTCATAAAAAGACTTCACAGTTTAGAATGAATTGTTTCGCTTTTACTGCATTGTGCAATGTTGTTCATAAATGCATATACGAATAATAAAGGAAGCCCGTCCTCCATTTTAAGTGATACCCTTTATCCACAGGTAGGTTTGAATTGAACAGTTGGTAATTATTATTTATAGGCATTGGGATGGAGGAAGGAAAATACTGTATTTTAGTTCCTCCATGATGGTTAGTGCAAACACCGTGTGCATTTGTTTTGAGAAACAGCTTTTGCCTGAAAAAATTAATTGAGTCAGAGTAACATCAAAATGACCAACATTGCTGTAAAGACAGTCGACACGCAGATTCGTGGGTACACATCAGTGGCTTACCTTGTTTGGTAATTGGCTGGTAAATCAATAAGCAGTTCTCCCTATGCAATTATTAAGTGAGATTGACTGTTGCCTATTGTTATTAATGTTGTCCCTTACATACAATTTTTGTTAGTATTTTTGACTAGACATTTTAAAAATTGTTTGATTGCTATTTATGTAATTGAAGTATACAATTGATGTTGCTAGGCTCCTATGCTTTGAGGTAGGGGGAAGAGGGGGAAAGGGTTCTGAGGGGGACGGGAGGGGCTTATGCCACTGGTAGGGGGTTTACTTTGGTGATGACGTTGAAAACAAGTAATTTTTATACAAAAGCCTATTATTTTGTTATAAAGATGGTAATGGTAGTAAACATCCTGCGAAATTATTGTGGTCTGAAGTGTCCCCTCCCTGTTAAATAGAAACCAGTAAAAGGATGTCAACAAATCTGAATCTCCAAAGATCGTCTTGAAGCAACTTTGGGGGATTCAAATTTCCCTGGTGTGTCCACTTGTGAATGCTGCACCCAGAGATGCGGTTGGTATCCGCTGTCACCTCACTAAACCGGATGGATTCTCTGTTCTTGATAAAAAATGACGTGAAAGTTTTTTGCTGTTTTCTTAACAAGTAGACATGTCTACTTGTTAAGAAAACAGCAAAAAACTGTCACGTCACTGTATTCAGCTGAACCTTTCACAGGTATCATTATTGATAATTTGGCCGAAAAAAATCAGCATTACCTTGACCCCACCTTTAAAAAATAATAAAATACAAATACAGTTTGTGTTGAAAATTCATAATATTACAGTTACAGGCCCAATGTTAAACCAATAATGTATCGCAAATTATTTGAAATATTGGTGAATATTGGCTCATGTTTGTGATTTCTTTTTGAAAGTTGTTATGATTTTATCTGCCACAAAATTTCAGGCCTGGTTTTGTTTGAACTTTGGAATCTTAAATTTTGGTTCAACAAATGTTAATGTATATAAATTTAAGCTTGATTGCATGGCAAATGGACCCCTCCTGCACCAACCCACCCCCAAATACATAACCACACATTTGTCAACCCAACAATTCAAAGACTTCTCTTTGTTAAAGATTTAGCCCTTGGCTGCGATAGAATGTTTCCTAATAAACTGATTCAATTCAATTCAATTGTTCTCCTATTGTTTGTTTAAACTTAGTTATAGTGACTTCTCAATTGGTTTTAGTTATGTCCCAATTTTTGTTGTACACAAAATGGAACCAAGGATGTCCTCAGTCTGTCAATTCCACCCGGACCACTTTTAAAGTGTTTGGTGTCAACTGCTAAATGCACTCACACACACACAAGCAGAAGCACTGTTTTAGTGGCCTACAAATTGTTTGATGCTTGTGATGAACTTTAATTAAGAATATTAAGTATGTCTGTATGTTTTGTGTTTGACTTTACTAGTTGGAGCCAATCAGCATTATCTTTGGGCTTGTTGTGACTCTGGAGTGTTTTCCTATGCAGTCACAGAATTTCCAATATATGTTCCTCGTAGCTGCAAAGTATGATGTCTTCAAAGTGCCTACCAAGCTTTATTCACCCAGCTGGTCATTGGTCAACATACATTTACCTTTTCAAGTATTTTATTTTGTTTAATGTTGTGCTATATTAACATGTTCCTTTAAGGGCTTTCCAGTGTACTAGAAAAACAATTGCCACTTAGGTTAGGCCAAGTTTATGCTCATGTACTAAAACTTTTCTGAAATTATACCTCTTTACATTTCTAACAGCTTTGTCTTTCAAATTTGCATATTATTAATTGCACAATTAAGTATTGCATGCCACAAAGTTTCAGACTCGAAAACTGTATTATTTTGAAACATTTCCTAAAAAGAATGGATTAAACCCCTTTTTATGTGATTGCTGCTTATTTGCATAATTAATGGATGACATGTGCTCTCAGAGACATCTTAAATTTTGACATAATTCAAGAGTTCTACATTTAATTTGCATACGAGTATTTGTTATTTTAAGTTTGATCTCTTTCTATACTTTATTGATGACATCAATCCTTAGTCATACTTTGTGCATAGTCACCTTGTCAGTATCAGACAAATTATTTATATTATAACTACAAAAGGTTCGAATAATAAAGGTTACACACACAGTCAATATCAAACAAAGATATTTAGAAAATTTTCCGTAATGAAACAAATTAATTAGTATCAGAAGTCCTATAATGATGCACTTTATGAAAAAGTAATACATTCAAAAGTGTGGAGCAATTTTTTGAAAAGGCACTTTTTGTACAGTTTCGAAAAAAATAATGTGCATTTGATAATTCCTTGGCAGTTGTCATCCAACGGTTCTAATAAAACCCAGTTTGTTGCCCAGTATATACATAAAGCCGAACTTTTGAAAATAATTACCAAATTTAAAAATCGTGCATTTATTTGTTTCTATGGTTTGATAAAACTAAATGCAGATTAGCAAAGTTGTCTGCTCTAAAACACGCCACCATATATTTGTTGCTCCACTGTTAGTTTGCGGAGGATGTTGGAGTTTTTGCTGCCCCTTACGCACATAGCACCGATCGCATCGGAAATCCCTCCTTCGGTCGACGGCACGGACTCAATTAACTGGATTGGACGAAAGTTAAATGTACTGTATGACTGTTCAATTTAGAGTGTTGCTATAATATATGACACTTGAAAAAATCAATGGCATTAAAACTTATTGAACAATTTATTGTCCCCCCCCCTTTTCGGATATTGATTGGCACAACATTGTGCGTTCTATCAGAGCTAAGAGCCACACTAAATCAAGCAAACATCTTTATTTAACTCAGACAAAACGTACGCTTACATGGAGAAACTCCTCGAAGTCTATACTGTCTGAATGGTCTTCGTCAATGACATCAAACCTCTCTTTGCGCACTCTGCTTGAGGAAATGTCCCCCATTTCAGTCAGAACGTTGTCTCTAGAAACAAAACACAAATTCGAAGCCTTAAAACGTTCAAGAAGAAGATCGTTTTATAAGATGTACATCTACAAAAGGTTGTCGTATGTTTTCGTTTTCCTGTGGGGGGGGGGGGGGGGGGGGTTCTCGTTGAGAGTTGAAGGTGTGTATAGAATTTCCTTATCTTTTCACACTTACAGTTCAGGAAAGTCTATGAGTCCGTCGTGGTTAAGATCAAAGGACACGAATTGAGACCGCATCCCTGCTATATCTGCCTCAGTCCACTGTGGGAAACGGACTGCCAATCCCGCAAGATCTGAATAATGAAAAGAGCAGTGGTGCGTGGGAGAAAATGAGCAACATTAATTTGGAAAAGTCTCAAACCAAATTCCTTAATTAACAGAGCACAAACAATCGTTTCTTTTCCTCAACTCAAATGTGGAACAAAGTCATAGTTTACTTGCTTTGCCAAAACTAACTAGATGAAAGAGAGGATTCATTGTCAATCCCCTTCCCGGATTGTTCCAGAACAGTTTGGAACCTTGGCCTTGGTAACAAAACTTCCAGAACGCACATCTCGACTGTCATGGAACAGTTGTTCCGGGGCATGTCACCTTTTCTGTCTTCACTGGTGCGCACTTTACTTTTGCTTTAGTCTCTGTAAAAAAAAAACCCCATAACTCCCCCAAAACCCCAGAATATTCTCACCGTCAAATTTAGCCTTGGCTTCCTGTGCTTCTTTTCTTTCCTTCAGATAACGTGCAAAGTATTTTTTGGTCAGACATTCGTACTCTGTTACATCAGTCTCTTGTTCGAAGTCTTGACGGCGTTTCCCTATATAAACATGAGGTGAAGATAGTCATGTTCTCCATCACATTAATGTGCGAGCGACAATCTATGTCACATACAAAACACGTACTGAAAAAGTGAAAGCATCATAGCCTATCTATCAAAAGAAATATTTTCCCCGCCAGTCCCGCTCGCCTCACAGTTTGGTTGTTAGTTTTGTTTTGTTTTTGAATGCAACATAAACACAACACACCACCTCCTGCCTACACGATGATAAACAATGATGATGATGATGACGATGATGATGATGATTATGACGTTAAAATTATTACTTTTTGTATCATACCTGAAATGTTGAAGGCTTTCAAATCCTCAAAATTCGCTGGCTCCTTATCGATGGGAAAACTCGGCGACAGGCCCATGACGACAAAATAAAATAACTTATGCTGACGGATTATCGTTTCAATGATAAAATTTTGATTGCTAATCCATTATAGTGTCAAGCTTGTGATTCTCTTTATTAACTAAATCTCGCCATTTCTTCACAATAAATGTATTTTTCCTACATGAATTCCGTCTAAACCACCTTCGTTCACGTCGTTGGCTGGCTGCAAACGAACAGTACAGACACGTTGTTTTGTGCGCGTTTGAATTGCGTGCGTGACCATAGCGTGACTCGATCCCATGCGCGACTCCAAAATTACGCGTCATGCGCCCTGCGTGTGCGCGCTGACGCTCAGACTTGACTGTTTAAGAATGATGCCAACTATAAAAAACAAACAATTAACGGTCCTGACGGTCTCAAAGAAAAAAAATAGCGGTCAGGGAGTTCCCCTTTTTTTAGTCCGACGGCCAGTTGTGCACTCATTTTGAGCAAAAATTGTATCTTACCCTGATAAGGTTATGTCTTAGATTACGAGTACAAAACGTGGTGGTCGGATAGAGCACTTTCCCCCATCCCAAAATAATAGTGTGAAACCTTTGTAATTCTCCCCATGTTCTTTTGGTTTAAAAAAATATATGTTTCACTTTGTAAGCCCACAAGTTTTTTCAAAGGGATACAACTATTTGCTTAACCTTTCCTCTTTATGGTGGATAATGACCGGAAAATCATTACTTATAATTATTCTTTACTAACCCAACATACACAACAAAGTACAAACATTCACCAAACATGTTTTAAAAAAATGTTTTTTTTTTGTTACAACTGTAGAATCATTAAAACCTTCCTACACTCTGACCATTCACAATCATTCAAAATTGTATCTGTCACAATACCCTATTATAAATATACAATACAAAAAAGCCATTGCAAGTTACTACCACAACCATTCAAAGGTTTCGAATGACAGATACACAACACCCTGGTGGGCTGAGTTAACCAAAACAGCTATTTGAATATCTTAGGGTAAGCTGTTTTTAGCTTAGCTATATTGACTGGCAGTTCTGAATTGGAGTTTGGTTGTTGCTACATGGGGCGGGTGTGCCTTGATAGTTATTTTCGCCTATCTTCAATGAACCTTCATATTCAACTTCTTGTCCTTTTTTTTGCTAGTAGGCCTACATCACCACAATTTATAAAGTATTTACATACCTAATTTCATAATTTCAGTAAACATGTTTGTTTGGAGAAGTGATCTTGTGGCATGTCGAGCCAGTTAAGAGCACTGGAATAAAGCTCTGGTGTTTCTGATCAGCAAAGTGTTGGTTCGAGTCCCGGTTGTGGCACTTGTGTCCTTGAGCAAGATACCATAAGTGCTTTGTCCTTCGGATGGAACATTGAGCTCCAGGTCCCTTTCTAGAATTGGTAGTGCATGTAAAAGTACCCAGAACACTTATCGTGGAAGAGTAGCAGTTAATCCAAGTGTTTCTGGTTCACATAGCAAGCACCCTTGTTTACAGGTTTCCTCAGGCTTGTGAGCTATGAGGCATCTGTTTTTTTACAGAAATATCTAATAATAAAATAACTGGTCTTTAGAGGAATACATGTTCATTCATTCCAACCTCTAGCTTGAAAATGCATGAGACTTGTTTATTTGCCCCAGGAGTGTCATCTTTGACAGACATGGGGCACTACAAATGTTCAAGATTATTATTATACATTTTTATCATATATATAAGATATTGTAATGAGCACATGATTGCTTTTTGGGCGAATTTTAGGGTGTCTAAGGGGGTGCATCAATGCTTCTAGGGGAGCACTTCTGGCCAATTAAAACTGTAGTTTGCATTTGCAATTTTTGTTACACAAGATCTTAATTTATGCAATGACTGGAATGCCCCCTTTTTCAGCACTCTGTCAAGTAAAAACAAATATATTGTTTGCGTGTACAAAATAGAAAAATAGTTTAAAACATTGATTAATACTACATAAAACCTTATAAAAGGCAACATCTTAAACATTGTGGTTATTTTGAATCTCAAAGCTCCAGTGGGGAGGGGAAGGGCACGACAGTCAATTGGGGGCATGTGCCCCTTCCCCCATAGTTACAAATTACACCACTGGTTTTATGAGGAGTACTTCTGGCAATCCCGTAGTATTAAAGAAATCATCAAATCAGTTCAGAACAAAACAATAACAGTTTACTTTTCATAAAATGTGTAATTGATATGATTTATGAAGAATGTTTTTCCAGGTGCTCCCTAACTTTGTCGTCAATGTTGGCAAAGTATTTTAGTCTCATCAGGATCTCTCTGGCTGTGGAGTACTCTTCTGAAATTAAGAGAAAGATCTAGAACTTTAAAGTTTACTCCAATTGCCCAAAACCCTTACCCTCCCAATTACTTTTATATCCTTCTAAATAATGGTGATTTGGGGGTCTTAAAATAATGTTTTTTGTTATTATGCAAGAATTTCTGACAACAACATTTTTCTGGGGGATTGGTACTGGTCAGTGAGCTTTCAGATTTAAACTAGGCACTTTTTCTGTCCAATAATCATCACCAATCATGTGCTTTGTCATATTGTTATATCTTTGTGGCTAAATGCATACAAATTAGTAGTTGACCATCTGAGACTTTCACTAGCTGGTGCTGTGCTAGAATTCTTTTGGGGGGCAGGATATCACTTTCCTCAGTAAAATAGAACAATAGAATGTATAAGGGGCATTTTTAAGCCAAACAGCAGGGGCAATTTCTTTGGTCTGCATGTCAATGCAAGCCAGATGCTGGTAATATCTGAGGACTTAGAAACAAACTTGGATGAGAGATTTGCAAACCCAAAGATACAACACTTACTCTTTGAGAATGCCTCTGACAGATCCTTCAATAGACTTTCAAGTTTCACTGCAAAACAACACAATAAAATATTAATTATGGATGAATGGGCCAGCTCTCCTCAGTTTACATGCAACATTGTAAAACCCAATTTTACTAAGCCTCATAGCCTGTAAATACTATGAGTAAGTTTAACCGTCAAGGAAGATAGTTTTAACCTTTACTGAATTGCAAGTCTCTCCTGTACCCCAGGTGGGTTTGGATGATACTCTCAGAATATTTGTCGTTACTTTTGCTTGAATTTATTTTCAATGTTTGCAGTAACACCATATAATGGTCTATGAGTTGTGATGGTTCTAAAAAGAGCATGGTGTTAATGCAAACCTTACTGGATTGCATTCCTACCATGCAAAATTTTAAATCCTAATTGAACTTATTGGATACATAGGATAAAAAGCAAACTACACATTTTTGTTTGCAAAAGGTATATATTAATC
>CM021532.1:20227395-20240688 GCA_010994315.2 Pisaster ochraceus
GCTAGAAGACTTTTTTGAGTATTTTTGAATAATATTTAGCATTTAGCATAGGTTACTATGGGAGTTTATTTGAGCTACCAAGGCCCTTGGTCAACCGACTCACTGCCCTGGCTCTTTACAGTTCTGGCATAAAACAGCCGTCAGAAATTTGAGCCAACAAGGCCCTTGTGAATTGGCCCTTGGTCAACCGACACACTGCTCTGGCTCTTTACAGTTCTAGCATAAAACAGCCGTCAGAGGCGCGTATCATTAATTTTAATTTTTATACTTGACAACAGAGGGCGCCATAAAACAAGATGGCAGCGTCCTTGTTCGGAGCAACTTTGGGCTTTTCCCCCGGATCGACGTCGATTGCTTCGTCATCTAGATCGGTAACATCTCTGTTTACTTTAATTACTGTGACTATTTTGCTATTAATACTACTACTAGGAATGATTTTGATATAAATTTTAGACATTAGCTCTTCGTATGTTATTTTTTAGGACCAGCAGGAAGGAGGCGCCACCATTTGATTTGCACAAATAATTCGTTACATATGAAATGTCAAATAAAATACAAATTGTTCAAATCTAGCCCCCATGAAGAGCCAAGCCACTTCGTATCCTTGACCCCAGCACAATTTTACAATTGCAATCCTATTCTTTCGCCCTCAGAAATGTTCAATCCGCCACGTTCATGACGTCCATTCTCAAGTCAATCATGAAACTCACCGATCGAATGCAACTGTCGCCATAACTGTACTTGCGAAAAGCCCTGCTGCTGGGATTTGACAAAAAAACATCACATGTATGAGGGAAAATCAATTGATTTCGTCTCGCAAATGTAATTTTTTTTTCACATTCCAACAATTGCCAACATTCAACAAATTGCTCAAAAAAAATACTTTGTCAGCAATGGTCGGGTTCCCTCAACAATAACAATCAACTGCTCCACTCTGATGTTTTTTCAACAAATTCCGGCAGTAGGTCTATTTACAAATACAAGTACAGTAACATTCGGTAAGTTTCATGATCGAGAACGTGGCGATTGAACATTTCAGAGGGTGAAAGAATAGGATTGCAATTCCAATGGTGCTGGGGCCAAGGATACAAAGTAGATTGGCCCTATTTATGGAGCTAGCCCAGGGCTAATCTAAAACTTTTGACATTATCTGGCATATCATGGACGTATGTAGGGTCCGAGGGTCGAGTGAATGCTCACACTGTGTTTGTTGGTAGTGTAGAAATGCTGCGTACTACATGATTCAAATCCCCATGAGGGGAACAAAGTTTGCTCCAAAATCCATCAAAGACCTCAGGCTTTATAAAAACAAAAATTTCACCTGAGGTGAGATCTGTATGTAACTGGGGTGTGGGTTATCATGATCTTGTACCTGAGTCCACTTCGTACCCAAGCATGGGCTATAAAAAAATGTGACTCGGGTAGGAATTTTTAGTACAAGTTTACCTGGGTACAATGAGTTGACTTGGGTATGAGTTAACCTGTTTCTGTTAATATGGTGAAATGGTTTTGTCTGATAATTTTTTTTTTTAAAAGAGAGACATTTTTGGCTAAAATCTTCTGGACCGACTCCCAAAATGGATTTACATGTATGTGTACTCATGACTTTGTTGTGCGTTGATGCATTCTGCAGATACATGTACACTATATGACAGTTTCGAGACTGCGCTCTTCAGATTAGACAGCTTAACCACTTAAATTGGATGACGTCTTTATCCACAGGTTGTTTTGGGGCAAACTTATGCTGGCGGACGTTTTTTAATGGAATAACTTCAGATTTTTCTAATTTTTTTGCTGACACCCAAACGGCTGACGTTTTTATCCACCTGAACTTTCCATTGTGTAAGCAGGGCTCGAATTTGGGGGGGGGGGAACCCACAAGACCACAGGGCTTGTAGCTCAAAATATTTACTGGACCGTAATTTTGTGTACAAGACCAGAATTTAAATGAGAAGAAAAAATGCCTCCACAGGTAAACAACTGATTTGTCTAAATTCTAAAAACAATAAGAGAAGATTTATTGGGTAGGTATTCTTCAAAAATCAAAATTATTTTAATTTATCAGTCTAAAAGTCAACATTTGAACTCAAACACAAGACTGCTGGACTTGTCCAGTCATGAGTTTACTGGCCCGATGCTAAAATTACTGGCCTCGGGCCTGCGGTCCAGTGTAAAATTTGAGCCCTGTGTAGTGTGCACAGGCAGGCACCTACCATGATACGGTTTGTTTTAGCCGTACAAAAGAGCAACGAGGGAAAACATGCCATGTAAAAACCCTCTACGGGGGTTACATGCTTTTCTGAACCACATAATACTCTTTCATTTTCACAGACTGGAATATTAGATACATTTAATAAACCGCTGAGACAGAGATGTGGGGAGATTGCAGACTTCATTCACAAATTATCCAGCAAGGTCAGTCATGTATGGAAAGGTGCTAATATTTAAATTAGACGATTTAAATTTTAGATTTTTGAAGATAATTTTAATTTTAAAATAATGTGCACAATGAAATTATATTTTGTTGCTGTGAAAAAAAATCTAGCTGTCTTATCCCCAGCATTTAAGTAAACTAGTGTACACTAAGTCATCAGCAGAAGAAGTAAACAAACACGTAAGGAGAAGAAATGATTCTTAAACTCAAAATTTTAAGGATTGTCTTACAATCAAATATCTTTAGTGGCAGCTTAACATTCTATTTTCCCCTTTCAATAAGAAATTCAGAACTATGATACTATGTACATCGTAGACAAGCCTCATGATTATCATTAATTTTATTGTTTGCACTTAACAAGCACTTACCTTTCTTTGGGTTTTTTTCATTTACATATAAACAATTTGAAACAACTTGACCGTTTTTATTAATGTTCTCCACAGCCAACAGGTTTTATTCCCTTTGTAAAACAATTTAAACAGCTCAGTTAATGCCACTTTTCACTGATATATTATATGGTAGTGTGTTGTTGTTTTTCTTCTGTGTAATTTGTGTTGTTTTTAGTGTCTTTTTCAATGAATTTGTTACTATTTCTCTCTTATAAATATTTGTATTCGTAACATTTTATTGCATTTTAGTAGTTTTTATGTGAGCTGGGATCCATGTGAGATCGGTGAGTTGTTTATTTATGAAAGGATCACCCAAGATAAACAAGAAATAAATACCTACCTTTAGAACTCACTTACCTCAAATGTGACCGCCACCAGTAAATGAGTACGTGTAAATTTCAAACCTTAGTTGTGGGAAAGGTAAACAAACAAAAATAAATGCACTTCAGAGGTTTTGTCCTTCTCTCCTTAACCCTAGGAATTGCATACTGTATACCAGCCACTTCTAGAAAACATTTTTGGATATGACCAGAGTTTGGGATGGGGACTACAGACCGTCAGTCAGCAATCCTCTCGAGATGATTTTCATATCATAAAAGAGTTTTTAGCTCCACGAGGTCCTCTGATGACAATGGTGTATAAATTGCAAGTAGATGGTTTATTCAGATACGAGTTTCCTATATCGTGTTTACCGGTAAGTTTTGCATTAAATCTACCAAATGAAGTGCTGAAGAAAACTTTAATAAATCTTTTATTTTATTTTAATTTAATCTTTTTTTCGTGAAACTTTGTTAGTGTAGGTATACACATTGGAAGAGGGGACCTATCCCAAAAAAGGGACAATATGGTCCCTGGTTATGTGAAGGTCCTCAGTTTGAAAGTATGTACAAAACTAATGAGAGCTGTTCGTTGCCAAACAGTTAGTGTACAAACAAAAGAGAAACAATAGAAGGTGCCCAAATGCAGGTGTTTACACACTTGTGTGGGCTTACGGGAGCGCCCTTGTGGAGTATTTCCAACAATGGAACAATGGATCCCACAGGATAATTCTTTGTACAACCTGGACCCCACAAGAGAATTCTTTAGAAAAGGGAATAATTGAACAACAATAGCAGGATCCCACAAACCCGATCTTTAAGGATGTGTTTGTGGGGGGGGGGGGAATAGGGCAAAGAGGGAAAATAAATCACTTCTCTGTGATTGTTGATTGCAAATATATACATCAAATTAAAAAGAAAAGGCCTTCTTTGTTAATGATGTAAACTTTTACTTTGGAATGGGAAGCAAGTAATTATGTCGCTGATTGACATTTCTGGTTTTGTGTTTCAGGCTCCAACTAGAGAAGCGTTACTGGATGGAGCTATGCCTGGTTTCTATGTAAATAAGCTGAGTTACCAGACCCAGGGTAGACCCCCTGTCTCAGTGCTTCTCAGTATCCTTTGTGCTGTGTTGAATAAAGCGTCAATATTGAGATTAAGGTTTTTTTCATGATTGTATACTTTTCATTATTGTTTACTTGGTATCACAGTAACCTTATGGTTCACTAAGGGAATCAAAGTGCAGTGAAGAGATTTCAAACAAGTTGTTTAAACACACTGAGGCCTGGTTCTTGATAATTTTACAGAGACAAGTCGGGGTAACATTGTCAAGAACCAGGCATCACCGTTTAAACAACTAGTATAAAACCGATTCAACACACTTTGATTCTCCTTCATAAATACCTTTCCATTAAAAATATCAAAAAAAACCTGTAAAAGTTTAGAACAAATCTGACAGTAGATTCTCGTCTCACCTTGACTCTGCGTTGTATTTGTATGCATGTGTTGATCGCCAAGTAGCCTCTTGCATGTGTTTTCTACTTGTGTCCTTAAGTTTCAAACTATTGCATGCAATATACTTGTTTAAGGCTTTGCATGGTGAGGTATCAATGTATATTCGGTTTGCGGTAACATCAGTGTATATTTACTAGCTGTGTAGATTTGTTCTTAGAGAACTTTAAACGTTGAGACCAATTAAGAGCTCACTCCACGGCAGTGAAGTTAATAACGGTCCCCTCGATTCACTAAGCAAAAGTAGTAGTCCCGGCCGATTTCCTACCTTCCGCCCAGGTAGTAGTTAATAAGCAGGACAGTTCTTTTCAGAACTAAGCAGTCTCAAAAAGCAAGACCTAGTTCCCTAAGAACAAATCTACACAGCTGGTAGATATACACATAATGTTACCATGTTACTGCAAACCGAATATATATTGTATGCAAGTTTCAAACTTGCGCGAGCCAAATATGCGACGTACCAACTTAAATTGGCGCGCTCTGCACAATCATCTGATAGCACCCTCTTTTGACTTAATAAGGTAAGGTCATGTTTAATCACTTCTACATGTAACCGTGTTTATATTACACATTTAAACATGGCAACGTAAATTCCTCTCAACCAATCAGAATGGATAAACTGTCCCAGGTATTTATGAAAAATGCCTAAACCTTTAGTGCTGCATAAAATTCAAAACATTCCTTAACTCATTTTACTCAGATGCCTTTGAATATTTCATGTACAGTTTTGCGTATCTTATCATTTTTCATCATAAGCAACAGGTAGGTATTGATTTCTGTCAAATGAGAAAAAAATGGCGAGAAAAAAGAGCCTTCTGGATAATGTATTCATTTTGTCACCAAAGATTGACATGTATATGTAGCTTGTGTTCCCTGTATCTTGAAGCAGGGAAATAAACCCAAAACTCTATTGCTCAATTAGAATTGGTGATCTTCATTGAGTTATCAGTCAAGTGCTAAATATCGTCATTTCTTGCTACACAGAGAATATTGAAGGACTTTTTCAATGGTCGAAAGAGGCATTTGGTAACAAATGGATCATAACAAATATATCAGCAATTATTCCTACTAATATTATTACTTTCTGGTAATGAACCCAATAATACCTACAAAAGTGAACTAAATCACCGTAACTCGGAAGCCTGAGGAAACTTGTAGACAAGGGGACTTGCAATGAACCAGGAACACTGAGGTCCACCTTCTCTTTCTTGATAAGTGGTCTGGGTTACATTGTGTGCACTACCTATCCTAGTACATGGGACCTAGACCTTTAAATGTATGTCCTATGGTAAGGACAAAGCAATGATGGTAAAGTATCTTGCTCAATGACACAAGCATCGTGACCAGCCAGGCTGGTGTAATCCCCAAAAAGACTTCCAGGAAGTCCAAGGTTTGAACATGTAGTCAATTAGGGAGCTCTGATATGAATCCATTTCATGGTGAGCAGCGAATTTACATGCACCGATCCTTCTTGGGAGTCAAAATATGCACAAGGAAATTGACTCTCAAAAGGACGGAAATGGTCGACACGCATTGTGTAGGTGTGCGTCCCGCAAATGAGCAAGTGATCAATGTATGTTTCATGTAATCCTCTCCTATCCACCATGACAGAGTCAACAACAGTGGATAGAGTCAGAAGATTGGCTGTATCCCTGTCTTCTCAGTGACTACTTGTACCACTTTCTGCCCATTGATGGCAGCAGTCTGCCCTTGAGCCCCTTCACTTCAAGCACTCAGATATCCAGCCATCAGGGTCACTCACCACCTTACAGGTACAGTTATGTCTTAGCGATCTAGACTCTGCACATCCCATGAGGGCGCTATTCATGCTGATTAGTCTGCAATTAAGTAGGATTTGAAACTTTGCATGGTGGAAGTATAACTAAGTAAGGTTTGCAGTAACACAATGTGGAAATCTCTTTTGAGTAGTGTAGGTTCTGAAAAGAACCAGTGGTTAACGACTCAACATTTCGATCAGTATGGTCTGATTGTCTTCAGGAGAAGGAAAAAGAAGACGATCAGAGCATATTGATCGATACGTTGAGTCGTTAACCACAGGTTCTTTTCAGAACCTACACTACTCAAAAAACGAGATTTCCACATAGTGTTACCACAAACCTTACTTAGTCTGCATTTATTAAATTCATTACAAGTTCTTAAATTCGCATTCACATAATCCACATTGCTAGTGGCCAAGGAGCTAGAATTCCCATAGATCCATACTGGGTTATGAATTACCAATTTTAATGGAAAGCACAAAGCAACTGGCAATTCATGACGATACTGTTGTTCGATCTTAATGCATTCATACAACCACCACACCTACATGGCTCTAGTCAAACCATTATTACAATTTTAACTTGTTTGATTAGCCTGAAGGTTTCTGTTGCCTCAACCAATGAAAACAGCCATTACTGAGAAAGTTTATTGCAGTTAAAATGTACTGTCACCACTAGTTGATTTAAGCATTTAATTTACCATGGCTAGTTGGTCTGTAAAGTTTGGGTGCAGATAATTTGAGTGTAGTATTGTGTAGCAGATTGCTCGCAAACCAAAATGCTGTTATGAGGGTGGTTCAGAATATAAAAAGGCTCCTGAGATGTTAAGGATTTGAGATAACAGTCGTTAATCTTCCCATCATGCATCATTTCATTACAGGGTTCCTCAATACGGCGTACTCTATCAATATTTGTAAGTTTCTTTTCCTCGGCATAGTTTTGTACCCGGGGGAGGTATTTGGTGTTCTCAAGGTAGCATGCACTTTTCATGGCTCAAATATCAAGAAAATATCTACTGGACTACAGGTCATATCAAAATGGTTCCACAAGGCTCAACAATGGGTCCTCAATGCACCAAAAATGTTTTCACAAGGCTCAACAAATTTCTTGTTTTGTATTTGCTGACTTTGAGAAGTTTTAAAAGCCGAAGTTATGCAGAATAGTAAATCTGAAAAAAAAACACACTAGACTGCAAAGCTTGTTCAAGTCATTGGGTTATTGGCCTGATGATAAAATGACTGCTCTCTGATCAGTCGACCAGTGGATATTTTGAGCCCCACTCCTTCTTTTAAAAGTAGGTTTTTTTTTTTCGACTGTATCAGCATTATTGAAGCCATTTGCTTCAATAGGCATTTCTTCTACAACATAACATATGCATTTTGTTTTTACTTGCTGGAAAAACATGGAGTGGCTACTAAAAATGCAATTAGTCATATATTTGTTTTATTTTTATAAATGCTAACAAAGTATAGTGTGTACACAAATCACAAAATGCATCAATTGTTGCTACCCACAACAATAGAAAGTACTCATTTTTTATGTCAAATATTTTGTGATGGGCATTTTGTGCCAACCAAGTTTTGCAGTTTGTGGTGCTAGACGGTGGCCATAAAAAGTATAGTTAATGTTCCTGAGAGTGGAAAGGTTTTTAGCAAACTATTACATGAAAATGATGGATGAAATGCTTCCAGAATAAAGCTATTTCCAATTGGTATTTGAGTGCACAACATTTACATTAGAATAAAGCTATTTCCAATTTGTATTTGAGTGCACAACATTTACATTGAGTTATCTTACACAAGGTGTCCCCAAAATTTCATATCTAAAAAGTGTCTAGAACTTACACTTTGGCATGTTCAGTATCATTGATAAAATATTCAACAATTTATTCCAGAATGATTAGGAAACATTAGATCATCTTTCGTCGGCTTTAATTTTGGTTATGGTAGAGTCTACTTCACTATACTTACCCGTAGAGTCACTACTAATGCATTGATTTGCTAAGTACAATTTTATATTGTTGCATTCTTGCTATGAGAATATTGTTATAATAAAGAGAAAATGTATTATTATAATATTCTCAAAGCAAGCATGCAACAATATAAATTGTACTTAGCAAATTGATGCATTAGTAATGGCTCTACAGGTAAGTATAGTGAAGTAGACTCCTCCCACGCTACTGTGGGGAGGTAATTTATGTGCCGATGTACATGTACACAGCCACACCCAACTCACGTAAAATTCAATTTTAACCAATGCACAAAAAGTTAGCAAAAATTTAAATGAGTATTTAACAGCAGTATTTTTGAGGGGGACATCTTGTTATTGCACATTAATCCAGGATCAAGGTTGCAAATCATTATCATTTCTACACCAGTTCACCCCTGGGTACAAGGTTTTTTGCCTGACATCTTCTTTGCTATATAATGCTTCATTTGCGTTTAAGCCTTAGCACACATGTATCATTGGTAGATATGTAGTACATGTACAAAATGTGTTCTGTTTGGATTGGTGGTATGCATGGTTAGGTTGATTTCCCTTTCTGGCTGCAAAGGGGAAGGTGTACGTTTGGTGATGAGTCTGAAAATTAATGGCAATAAAAACTGACTTGGTAAGAAGTACAGCAGCTTTGGATAGTATAATGCATTTTGAGAAACTTTTCACTTCGAAGTACTGTGGTTATGGAAAATATATCACTTTTTATCCCCTAAAATTTGAATCTGAGAAGCGTTACGGCTGTAACACTTTTCAGATCGTGTATTCCTATAGGGAATATTCTTCCTGTGTGAAAATATATGCTTCAGTTTTTTGGTGATATCTAAAAGACGGGACCACTTTTTGAAGTGAAATTTTCACAGGTTAGTTTTATTGTATATACATGTACCTACATTTATATTCGATTAAAACAATCAAACGGTTCCAAAAACCAACGGTATACTTTGCCTTTAAGCATCACATGTAGTTCTTGCATCAGAATTATTCTGAACAATTGAATTTTGAAGTTTGTGAGGAAACACTGTTTGAGTTTTTATTTTCATCTAATAGTTATCAGAAAAACACACAATCAATCAATTGTGAACATTTCATTCAATTAGATGATCTCGTTTCAATGAAAACAACAAAAATTGATATTGTTTTGGTGGGGATTATTTGAACATTTATCTACGTGTATGTGGCTTTCAAATGAGGCAATCAAAATAAGGGATGATGTTCTTGGGCCTTCAAATGCTATTTTCATATTTAAAAAAAGCATATGAGATGAAAATATGTGGAGGATTGATAGTATTATGAATGTTTTAAATTGTGAGCTTTCAGAAAAGAACTCACCTACTTCTTTTCTTTTTTGAATAGTTACTAATCCTGTACTTTGTCTTCAAGTGCAGAGGAAGTAATATTATATTGTGTTCTTTTCAGAATAATTTAAAATAAGGGTCATATGGAAACTTTATTTATGTTGGACCTGGTTTTGTTAAAGCTATTGTGCCAAATGTCATGAAGCTGGTAAGCACCCAAATTTGCCAAACTCAAAGAATCTTGCTTAGTAGAAACACCTTTACCAGCCAAAATTTGCCAATAATATGACTATTCTCATATATTCTACGTGAATAAATTGTAATTTTAAGATTTTCTGCTAAACAGCTTTATGAAATTAGAGCCCATGATACATTTAATCATGTTTTCACTGCCTAGAATGACTTAAATGATTGAATTCAACTAAGTGAGCAAATCATGGCTGATGTGTAGGGCTGTTAGCTTTATTCAAAATGTGGACAACTCTGTAGGCATTTTGTTATGTCTGACTCTGTGTTTAGACATTTTTTGGAAACTGTTATTGACATGTGATATGATGGTATGCATGGCTCTTGCATGGTAACACTAACAGTTATAATGCACAATTGATTTCTGTGATGGTTAGCTTTGACTGCAATCTTTGCTTACAGTACTATTGTCGTCGTTGATGAATAGTGACTTAGTGTGACCTTTGGTTCTGTTTTTAATTTCAAATATTTAGAGAAAATTTAAATACACAACTTCTATACACAATATGAAGTGCTTTATAATCATCAAACATTACGAAAGACAAAATAGTTAAAAACTTCACCTTAATACAAGAGATATTTTTTGGACAACATTTTTGTTAAAATGTTCCAAATACTTCTATGTCTCAAATTATGAAACCATGATAAGAGCCAATTCTGAGTTATTAGGAGTGATTTGATTGGATGCAGGCACTCCACTGAGTTACAGCACAACCAACTTTTCCGTAGTGAGGTTGCTGGTAGTAAACATCGTCAACCCCTACTCAACCTCAACCAGTCATCACAGATGGAGTCAGGGAGTAGAGAAACATGGCGTAGTGAGATCTTACTACAAGCATTGGGAGAGTTCTGGTTAAATCAAAACATGCTACAATCAAAACAACACGGATTCAGGCAACATGTTAGGGTAAAACAAACGTTTAGAATTCATTATTCTTAAACCTTTACGATCTCCTAACTTCATCAGAAAACACAATATTTTGACTGTGATAGCAGTTGCACATCTTGTCCCACGCCAATCTATAAATCATGCAAAACAAGAGGAAGGAGATTTTGGAATATTTGTGGTCATTTATGGCATATTCTTTCAAAATCAGACTAAATTACATGTCGATGGGGGTTTCAATACAAGTCACTGGTAAACTCTGAACAAGTTGTGCAATCTCTTTACATCACAATGCAGTTTATTTGATTGTTATCAAACAATCTTTTGCAAGGATAACAACTTTTAGTCTGTATTTTGTGTTCATGTGTAGGATTTTTTCTTAATGACTTATAATGCCCAGCTTCATCTTGTTTCTCGAGGACACACCTTGAAAGAAGTGCAATTTGTCTGTTTAAAAATACTTGTTATCACTGTAATGAAACGGCCCCAACTAGTTACAGTTGTACTTCAGTATTTGATCTGAAGCACAAAAAGCAAAACATTGCAACTAATTGTTTAACTGTCGGTGCTTTGTTCTCGGAAACACACATAAGGTACAAATTTACTTTCCCAAAATGTAATGTTGTACCATCTCTTTAAACATTAGGAGAACTACATTCCTAGCTCGGATCATGTGAGGGTGGTTCGAATCCTGGTGAAGCATCTGCATTTCTTTGTGAATTCAGCAAGGCCACCATTAGCACTCTCTGCATACCAGCATCCTGAACAAGACCAACTGGAAGAATTCAAGAGGTAGAAAGAAAACCACATAATTTTCAATTGCTCAAAGAAATGCAGAAATCAGTCTGAAAAAAACAACAATAAGAAATCTAATCTTGCCCTTGTATTGAGCTCAGGTTTGTAAAAACTTATATACATTTTTATTGAACAAACCAAATTACTTCATTTTCTAGATGAGGTACTGGAATATTTGTGGTTCTAGTCATGGCACTTGTGTCTTTGAGCAACATACTGGACCATGGTTGCTTCACCCTTCAGGCGTTGGTCCTGTTTGATGTAATACATGTAAAAGAACCCATCACACTTTCTGTTAAGAGAAGGGGTTTGCCCCAGTGTAAATTCCAGTGTGTCTGGCATGTTTGGCTGCATGTTGCACTGCATCACCTTATACACTCTAACAAGGTGCAATACATACAGCTCTGCATACCTGGTTTAACATTACGAGGGCTTTGAAACGCCCATCGATTGTGATAAAGTGCCATATAAGAACTGCATACATGTATTATCTTTTTTAAATGTTTGAAAAGAAATGTGCATTTCCCACTCACCCTACTCATGTGTCTGTTGCTGTGTTATTCATTAATATCCTCTTGTTCTTTTCAACTGCTCTACTATTCTGAATCCTAAAGAAACTTTAAAAACAATTACTTTAAATTTATGCTACAATGCCTAAACTTTTTTTATTTTACCTAATAGATATGTGATTCCACAGTTTATCAAGAAGAAGTTGTACATATTTTTGCGACATGGATTTGACAACTGGCCTCTGGATTCCACCTTTAGACAGGTACCTAGAGGCAGAACTAAGGGCAATCTGGGCACAGGATATGGGGTGTAACTCTTGGGAATTACAGCCGATTCAATTGGTCAAGTTGGGGCTTGAAACACTGTAGGAGCAGACAAGCAAATGTTCATAATTAATTACAGTGCCCTTAGGTACCTATTTCCAAACCCCTAAAAGTGGTTCTGATCCAGGAATACTTGTATAAACAAATGTGATTGATATACTGGAGTATCTCTATTCTTGCTTCTTTTGTTTTTAAGTTTTATTGTTTTACTTGAAGAAAGCAAAGCAAATAATATTCCTTAACAAAGAATAGTGTACATATTTATTTCTTTATTTAGTGTACTCGTATTATATTACAAGTGTCTCTACTTCCAAAATAGTACCCTCTACATATTGAAATGAAAACATTAAATATTAGTGTGTAAATAAAAATGCATTATTTAGTCATTGACCATGTCTGGCTGTCGCTTGCAGATATTGGAGGTTTGGTTGAGTTACATCCAGCCATGGCGATATATACATCAGTCTGGAGAAATAGAACGATCTCCAAGAGGACACATGAGAGAAACTCAGAAGGACAAACCAATACAAGAAGAAAGATGGTAAGAGACTACTGCATTGAACTGACATTAAAGTTCTTCGTTGTAGACTGATGTAGTGATACCTTGAGCCAGATGAGGATAGGAGTGTGAATCAATTGGCATTTAGATACATGAATGCATCATTTTGTCAACGGAAATTCACAATAGCTGTAAGAAACTTACGATGGACTTGAAATTATTACCCAAGGACAGGAGTCAGAGGCCTTGACCTCAACACCTGTTGACAGAGGAAATTGATCAGCTACATTAGTTCATCAGAAGGATCATGG
>CM021532.1:20281308-20302676 GCA_010994315.2 Pisaster ochraceus
ATGAATATTCTTCAACCTCTGAGAGGTTGCATTATCCCTGATGCAGCTTGCCTGATGGTAGCTTGCCCTCTAATCCTGTCCTTGAACACAGTTACCACATTTATGGTCCAGTAATCCACCCTTTCAACTTCCAGTATGGATCATCCTTTTGTCCTGACTACTTTACTCTGATTGGTTCTTAGCCACCTTATTGTTTGTTAATTACTAACTTTGATTGGCTATAATTTTCTCGCCTTTATCCGGATGCCTTCCCTTAATTCTTTGCTCTTTTTTTTTTTACTATAAATGGATAGGTTCTTGTTTATGCCTGAGGAAGGTCTGGTTTGGATCGAAAGCTAAGGCCATCTCCCCTATGCCCTAATGAAAATAGGAAAAGACATGAAAAAAACAGAATCAAAATCAAAATGAAAACACAGTTTTACACATAAACTGTTTGTGTGAACAAGCACTAAAAGAAGATTCATCTGATTTGTTTTGTGGGTCAAAGTGATAACTGATACCCAATAGAATTTAATGGTATTTATCAAACTCAAATTGTACATAAATGATCATAATTTTTGGAAAATAAAATCATCGAATTGAAACAAACAATACTGCGGGACTTGTCCAGTCATGAGTTTAATGGTCGGATGCTACATTGTAAAATCTCCTGTACAATGTATTCATCAACTGTACTACACATCCTGTGCCCTGATGATGATGCACTTTGTGTACAGTCATCAACATGTCATCAAGTCATGTTTGGCTTTACTGCAAAGTGTGAAATAGGAAGATCAGAAATCAAATAAACAATCAGTTCTCACAAGGGAGAACACACGAGATCAGTGTGATGCTCAGTCTGATGTTCGTATATATTAGTCCAGACAACGTGCTCTCCTCTAAGACACATTTTCAAACAATTGTCAAGCCAATTGAAATATCAGTGTCAGTACAACATTTGTAAATATTATTTTATCTTAAGCAGGAGATCTAGATAGCGCCAAATTCCATCTCATAGGGGTACTTTTCTGTTGATCATCAGGTATCCTGAAATCACTCCTTGAACCTGTGGAGCATTTTACTCGGGCAGCTACTTGTAAAGGGTGTGTTTATTTGAACAATTATGAGCTCATCTACTCAATGCTGAAGAGAATGATTTGTGTGTGGGTCCTTTTCAAGGGTTAAAGCACTGTAACTGACCGTTTCAGAATTGTATGCACATTTTATTTTACATTTTCTATTTCATTCATTTTATTACCAACAAAAATATAAACATATATATAAACATATATTCACAAAACAACCATAACAGTGTGCCCCTATACCATATTTTGCTGGTACATTTTTAATGCTGCATCCTATATTTATCTAGGTTCATATTAGGAAAAAATTAATTGTTATTGTTGAATGCATTGTGGGAATTCAAAATGGGCCATCTAGGATTTGGTGTTTTCAGCCGGTGCTTAGGGATTCAAACTATAGAATTATTTTAACTTTCAAGACATATTGAAGAATCATAATTTATTTCCAATGAACTGCTTCTGTTAGTGTTACACCTACACACTCAAGTACTTGTTTAGGTGTGTTTTGTTGTTATTTAGCCTTCAAGAAAGACTCTTTTAGGGTCGAAACGTCTGGCCATTATCCATTTTTTGCAATTAACATGTGTTAAGTTAGACTTTCAAAATTCTGCAGTATTCCTAGGGCCTCACCTTAAACATTGAATACTTATTTTCCTGTGTAGAATCCAACCATGCACCCCTCATTGGGATGTTTGACTGTATAGCAAGGGTGTACAAAGTGGCTACAGATTGGAACCACATCTAAGCAATCACTATGCCTTACATTAAGGTGTCAATATCATATTGCTCCTAGAGCTACTACAGCGTAAATGATTGATAGACCGCTACTCATATGCATTCCACGCAGGAAATATAATCCAATGCCGAGATACAGTCTCTATTAATGAAAACAGTTTTCCCCAGGATCAGACAAATATCTTAATTATCAGGGTTGACCTACATGTACTGCTATATTTGACCCAGTTCATAATGGTTCATGTTACTGTAGCTGGTTAATAAAGATAGACAACTGCTACTGTTGATACTGTCTGTGCAGAATTCAAAACCAAACAAATGAATTGTTTACACTTTGGGAAATTTATGCAATGTTGATTGTTGAGGTTTTTAAAGTAGTCTTTTCTCAAAGAGCAGTGTCAACGTTGATGACATTGCGTTTGAAGACACCATAGAATACCCTGCAATGTAAATTAGACAGAAAATCTTTGCCAAAACAGTTTCAATGTTTGTTTGTTAAGCTGTGATCATCAATTTGATGCAGTTTTCACTGGTTGTATGGTGTGTTTACACTGGACCGACACTGATTTTAGTGTTGGGCCAAAAAAACTTATTACCCAACAAGCCCATCAGTCTTGTGTATTTCAACTGAATAATAATACCTCACTGTGTAATATATTTAATGAAAATATATTTTGTTAAAAAAATGTTGACTTTTAGTCTGATAAATATAGTTTAATTCTGTGGAGTATCGTAGCATATTGACCCGTAGATAAATGAGATATATATGCTCTTAGTGTTTGTTCACATTTAAAAAGTTTTTCAGTTAAACTGTGAAGATAGTATTATTCTCATTGATTCCATAAATAGCTTTGAAGTATCCCTGTAACATCAACTCTTTATACCTTACTAAATTATCATCAATTTTATGCAGGTTTTGTAAAGCTGTCGGACATGATGATGGTTCCACTTTTCTCAGTGTACACCAAGGAAACATTGATCGCAGAAACTCAGAAATCCATCTCAGAGCGAGGCAATAGGCGGTATGAAGTGGAGACGAGGAATGGAGAAGTCTATGTCAGGTCTCTAATCGGGCAACGGTTTGAGCGGGTAAGTTAGAGTCACCATTAAATAGGTGTAATGCAGATCTGATAAAAACATTCTGGCTTTCTGGATGGAAGTTTAATGAGTTAGGCCTGGCTAAATTCTTATACAGCTTTTGATCTCATTCTCAGTGTTTACAAAGGAAAATAAGCTTAAACAAATTATTTTGCTAGGCAAGACATTTGTATCATAGGAACTGTAGACAACTTTGGTAATCAATGTAATGCAATACATTCTACTTTAATTCATGATTTACCATGTACCTTTGAATCAATAAATTCTCCAAGACGACAATTCTGCTTGTAGAAGGAGGATATCACATGTAACACCCCAACCATTTCTTTGATTTCCTCAATATGCAAAACTTAAAATCTGATGAAATTATTGTAGTCTGGTTACTCTGTTTAGTTTGTCCTGACATTAAGACAAATGACAGCCATGTCCCACCTACATACACTAGGTTGATCTACAGCTTTGGCCATGACCCTTCACAGAGAGTACAGACAGTTAGCAAGAGCTAGCAACTGAGTGGTGTTATGCATGGCCTACTTCTTTAATCTCTAGTGACAGAGATAGATGGCTGCACAACTCAACCTCAGATCAAACTATTATTAATCACTGTTCCAGCATCAGTTAAACATCTGATGGTACACCTTTAAAAATCAGTTTCTCCGAAACAAGGCCATATTCCTTAGAGCCAAAATGTATCAAGTTGTTTTGTATTCATTCTAAAACAGAATTTCTATTCCTTTTCCTTAAGTAACAAGTTCTTTCAAAGAAATAATCGTATTTATTAGCGATCTTATCAAAAATATTTTAGTAGATTATACTATAGGCCTGATACAAGAAGTAAGTAAACTATTTTTTTTTATTCAGTTTTGGTTTTACACTACCGCTTGTGCATTTTCACTTCAGCTGGGTCTGATTTTCATGAGGCCCTTCCAAGAATTCTAGCCTATTTACACGATCTGACAAAACTAGTTGTGAAGTAAGAACTAGTGTAGTTTACAGCAGTTTCTAGAATGAAAAATGAAAACAGGTCAAAGCGTGTAGTAATCCAACCCCTTGCCATCTTGCTATATCGCTCCCTTGTTACTAATTAGATTAAAATCATTCCTCAGCACTCTATGGGTCACTTCAAGCTAATTCCTTGCAGATTAAATATGTCTTTCTTCTGACACTGTAAACCACACATGCCTGGGTCATGCCCTAGTTGTTAACAAGCATACCAGGAAAAGCTAAGGTAATTGCTGCACTCTACACCAGTCTTGAAATACCTTGGTATGTACATGTTTGTACATGTACACCAGTAAGAAATGTGCTTCCTGAAAACATGCTCGGAAGTAGTTTAATCACCCCTTAGAGATCTAAAGTATCAGATAAAGCTTGTTTTTGTTAATTTCTTTTCAATTTTCAAAGATATTTTGAAAGATTACAGGATGGGGTAACATTTGAAGCTTGGTTTTGTTTTAAACATGTGGGTTAACATCCATATCATGAATATGTGACAAGTTTTTTTTCTTAGGCTTGGAATTTCATCTTTTAGAGGGCAAGGCCGTTTTCATTTTGCAAAGAGTGACTTCTGTTGGAAAATCTTGAGATCTATGGGGAACCTTTGTAGGGGCACCAAGGCCAAGACTAGGGGCAACACAGGCCATGGCCTCCATGATGGAGGCCTTCGTGTAAATTCAGGCCTGCTGAGAATATCCATTGTCTCCATTTGGTCAAACCTGTTCATCTTGAGAAGAAATGAGCTACTACATGTAGTTGAGTTCAAGAGTGTAGCTGTCCTGATGAGCCAAGTCCAGAATTAATTCCCCTAAGCCTATATTTCAAAATGTTCTTGGACATTTTGAAAAGATCCAAGTTGATTCTTTACAGTTTAAACTTACCATACAACTTACCATGTGTTTGTATTGCAATTGTGCTGTATTTCACTTTCTGTTTTGCATTCTTGACTACAATTAACTTGATTGATGAATAATGAATCTCATTCACACTCGGTCCGTTACATTTTCATGGTAATTGTTTATCAGTCTATGTACCCTGTCAAAGTGTTTTAATGCGAAGGAAAGTTTTTCTCATATTTTCAACCATACATGTAGCCATTTGTACATTTTTTTCTGTTAGTGCTAAAGGATATTCCGCCAGCCTTTTCCCCCATAATGCTTCATCTCTTTGGAATTCCTTGCATTGTGTTTATTTAAAAAGTACGGCTCAATATACATACAGCTTTCCTCAGTTTTCAGTTTTATTCTACTTCAAGCCCGTACTACAAGTGGTACTTGCATGCGGCCACGTTGAGAGTGACTTTTTCCTCATTTTAACAACTATGTTCATTTTGGAGACATGCTAATGAGCATAACTCGAAGCATTAAAACAAAAATAATGATGCTGCCTTTTGTACAGACTGCAGTTACATGTTATGGTCTGAGTCTTATATACTGCTAGTTTGTCATCTTCCTTACACATCCAAGCTGACCTTTTCATACCACCTTTCCAAATTTGTTTATTTACATACACTGCCACCAGCAAAGAAAAAAAAATTACTAGTAGGAAATGGGCAAGGAAATTGACATTGATAAATGAAACATACCTTGTGACAAAATTGGTGGCACCTTCTGACAGCTCATTAAATAGGTACTCCATCAATTACCCTTTCTCCCTCTGGATCAAAGGGTGCCGGCCTCATTAGGGTTGGACCTGACATGCCTGACAAGGTGGGGTTTGCTCTTAGTGCCACCGGTACCAGTCTAACCTATCAGGGGTGACCTAGTATGCGGTGTAACAGTTGATGGAAGACTTACAGATGACATGAGATGCTGTTGCATTCAAATATGTTCTGCTCACTTTTTGTGATGTCTTGTGAATCCGTTTTTGTCAGTTTTAAATTTCAGGATTGTTTCAGAGTCGTGGGCAATGCTTGTTGATTAATACTGAAAAGCTTGTTGTTAAAGTAATTCAATGCAGCAGTTGTTCTTCTTTGTCTGTTAGGTCATAGCTCAGAATGTTGGTAAACACTAAACAAAACTGCTATTAGCACAGCCAGGGAACCAACCGACTCTGATACAGCATTATCTCACAGGATTGTTTCTCCACAGGACAATTAAACAAATTAATAGAAACACTTAAATATTTAGACTTGTACAATATTTTGTAGGCCCAATATCATTTCATCTCTGGTTGCTTCATTATGCACTGTTGACGACCTGATGATGATTTACACAATGACCATAAAACAAAGGGGGAGTATTTTTATGGAAGTAAAAGTCCTTCAGGGCTAAGGCTGTT
Organism: Pisaster ochraceus; assembly: GCA_010994315.2. Lineage (NCBI taxonomy): Eukaryota > Metazoa > Echinodermata > Asteroidea > Forcipulatida > Asteriidae > Pisaster > Pisaster ochraceus. The sequence continues at coordinate 20,287,479 of CM021532.1, forward strand.
ACCAATGCTGTGCCAAGGAGATTATTGACAAATGCAATTTATCTGATTGTGTTTCTTATCTGCAGCTTCCATACCATGAGAACACCAAGGTACTGAGACTACTAGAGATGTGTCTGCAGACGGTGGCAACTAACATCACCCAATACAGCTTAGATGGATTCCCAGATGACTACTTAATCGGGTGAGTCTGTACAATGTAGCTCATACAGAATGCCCCCATCACACCCCTGCCCCACCCTACCACACCCCAACCACACCCCAACCACACCCCAACCACACCCTCAAAGTAAGAATCTAAACTAAAATGAAGCAAACTATACAGCTAGCACATGTTACTGTGTTCTACTATTGACCCACTTAACACAGGCCTATCCTGTAGGTGTCCGCCATTTTGGAAGTCAAAATGTACACAAAGGAATTGAATCCCAGTAGGTGGAAATGGTAAACGTGCATTGTGTGGAGGTGTGTTTGTCATTGGCAAGGGTTCTATAGCCCTTTTTTGAAACCATGGCTTCGGTTTTTGTGAAAATGTGTACTTTTGTCATGGGCTTCAAACAGGCAGACAGAGCCTCGGCTTGAACTAAAGCAGAAGCCGTGATTTCGATAAGGCCTGAATACACACATTCTTTGATGTCATTCAATAATTTCACCAGACTTATTGTGCCAGAATAAACTTTTGTCATGTGAATCTGATATTGACTGGTTAGTTGCTATCATGGTTCTTGATGATGTATATGTACTGTATTATTGCATTGATGTACTGTATTATTGCATTGAATGCACAGACATCCAATATCTCATATTTTATCATAATGTCTGTTGTATTCCTATTGCATCTTGATGATTGTACCATTTGGAATTTCACTTACATTGCATTTTTAACTATATGTATATTTCTACAAATGCTTCTCTTTTGTCTGAAACTATTTTTGCCTGAAACTATCTTTGCCTTTATTCTCTGATTGTCTAATTCTGTAATTTCTATTGATCATGACTTACTACATGTGTGTACATACATTGCTCTTTTTGTGCCATATTGTAATTGTATTCTGATTGTTCAATTTGATCATGAATTGCTACATATATTGCTTTTCTGTGCAATATTTTGTTTGTATTCTAATTGTTCAACTACATAATTTCATAAATATTGCTATTGATCTTAAATTACAAGTGTGTTGCTCTATTTGCACCAATTGCCATTTGTATTGTTTCATTTTATCACAGCATGCAAAAGCAAGATTTTTTTATTTTCTTTGTGCAGGTAACTCCTGGAGTCAGGCTACATCCTGTAGCCTTAGATCTCAAGATTATATTATTTGTGTTATTATTTGCATTATTATTATGTGTATTGTTATACTTCTAGCAACATTAATTTTCAGTATTATTCACTTTGCCAAAGACTTTACTTTCTTTATTTAAGACACTCTTTAAACTATAGCCTCTCTTGTGTATGTACATGTACCTTTACAAAATGCCAGACAGTATACAACCTCATAAGGCCACCTGGTATTGTAGTCATCTTTCAATTAGTTGCCACATTGCACAGTTCGATTCTGATACATTTTCTTCTGCTGTTCTCTACACAGAGATATCTTGCATCGATTAAAGAGAACTAAGAAGTTAAATAACACAACGTTGGAATGTATCCTGAGCTCGGAGATGCAGACACTTGACTTGAGTGATACTTATCTAACTACTGGCTCCTTGAAGATGATTATGAGAAGTTGTCCCAACCTCAGGATTCTTAATCTTAAATACTGTGGTTATCTTCTAAACGATGAACTTCTTATGAGACTCATGAAGGTTTGACACAAAATTACTTAAATAGTCAAGATTTAAAATTGTGTCATTAATCTTGACTATTTTTACTCCAACATGTGTATGTAATCAAGATATCTGTTTTTCTTCTTGTCTTTTCTTTTAGAAACTGCCACATCTTAAAGACCTGAATGTATGTAACTGCCATCACCTAACCAGCTTGTCGCTACGTAACATGACCAAGCATCTACCAAGTATACAAGTCTTAAATATTGCCAAGATTGAGAACTTCAAGGAGGAAGATATTGTCAAGTTTCTGTTGCATTGTTTAGAGTTGAGATATCTGGCTATCTATCAGTGCAATCTGCCACTAACCGATGGTTTCTGCAATGAAGTGGATGAAATTTGTAAGAACAGACCAAATCTCAAGGTCGCCAAAAGTTAACCATCCATGATTGAGTCAAATGACAAGAAAATATATCATACTCTTAAACAAAATGCCTGCACTTTCTTCAAAAATTTATTTTACCTTTTGAAAAGTCCATCTCTTTTCTGTGTGTTTCTTAGAAATGCAATTATTTTTGAAATACAATTAACCCTTTTTGATAGCTGATATTGTGGGTGTTTTTCGAAACAAACATAAATCATGGCCTGAGGCCAAATTGGACATGTTTTTACAAAAATAATGAAAGAATGTACTGCACATAAAGAGGTAGAAAGAAAAAAATAAATAAATCCTTTACTTTAATAGCAATGCCGAAGCCTACCTTTAAAACGTGTAACTGGAAATTGATAAACTTTCAGATGATGCTTTTTATGCTCTTTCAAGGATGTAATTTTGTAAAGTGCTACGTTTTTGTCCAATTAACTGGAGAAAATATTCCTCAGGTCCAAGCTATATAAAAAAACAAAAAAACAAAAACAAACCACTGGTGTTTTGTGGCTTTGCTTTGTAATTTAAAATGATGACAGCTTTTCAAACAATTTAACATAATTTTTTTTAGCAAAAATTGATTTCAATGTAATCTTGTTCAAACTCATAACGATACATTATAAATATCATTTTATTTTATACTTGATTGATTGAATCGTGAATTTTCTTTTCCCCGTTTTCCCTTCTCTAATTTAGAGTAATATATTTTGTACTTATTTATTTGAAGTTGTTCTGTTGATGTTTCATTTTTGGGGGGGCATTTTATCTGTAAAGGAAAATGCATGTAGGCCATTTATTTGGCAGCGGTCCTTAGTTCGTGCGTATTTGGTCCTTGGACAACTCTTGGATTCTTGGATATAACAATTTTAGTTGTAAAATGTGACATTTTGCCCTAAATGTAAAAACATTATTGATTTTCGTTTACACTCGTAAACGTTTTGTAACGTTCAAATATAAAAAAAAGCATCTTATACTGGGTGTTTTGTTCGAACAGAATCCCTAGATGACAATTGACTGGGACCTAACTGCAAACGCTTCAGTGCATGCAGTAAAGTACACATACGTTATTGTCTTGTGTTGTGTGTTTGTTGAAATGTTGGTTGAATAATAATAGCAACATGTATACGCAAAAGATCTGTGATTCATTTCTCTTGTATTGTTTTGCCCAATAGAGGGCGCTAATTTCAACCGTGTATCTCCTACCCCCCTTTATCCGCTCTCTCTCCACCTCTCCCCTGATCTAACTTTTATAAATGGGTGACCCCGCCTGCGTATTTTTTTTATGCTACTGGGTCATAAATTTGGAGGAAAAATTGAAGAGTACATGAGTGTTTTACCCATGTTCTAAAGAATGAGATGATATTGACGTCTCTTTGATGTTGTGTTAGCTTGAAGGGAGCTTGAAGTAATATTTTGCAAGACTAGATGGCTCCAACTATAACATAACACAAAAGTAATCCGAAGTTGTCTGAATCAGTACAGCGGCCCCCTTATGCGGTATTAAATTGCATGGCATTCTCTCTGGCAGCAGGTAAATCCATTTGACACTCTACCTGTATCTACCTGTGCAGTAATTACGTCATGGAGTCATGATTTGAGTGTCTTGTCTTGTCTTACTCCCAATTCATCAATGTCCTCGACAGACCTCAGGGTTAAGGACAAACGCGTCTTGTCAAAGACTTCAAATTAAATTGCTGAGAATACTACTTCATATTGTACGGTTATTGATCCTGTAGTGATATGAGGTTGCACAAAATATTGTTTACATGTTTTAATAATAAAAGGTTGTAGGAAATTTTGCAATGCGTAAAAACAAAACAAAAAAACCCAAAACAAAAACAGGATAATTATGTTAACTCGCAATAGACAATCCCGAGTTGTGTTTTAGCTTAGTAGTGAATAATGCAAATCAGTTTCTCTTATTTGAATAGTTGTTCAGAATATTGGTCAATTTCAATTCTTTTTTGAAATGAAAATGATCTACAATAACTTTTGGTTGATTAACTATGTGCATTTAATTCAATACATCTTATTCAATTTCTAATAACGCCTCGGTCACTAGTGAACGGCGTGGCAGCCAACGTTGCACGCTGGTTTTACTCGTTTGAGTCGTGCGATTTATACATTAAAAACTTGTGGCAGATTTGTTAAAATCCCCGTGACGCCCAAGAGCTTGGTAATTTATTTTTGCCGTTAAGAGACACGTTTGGCAATTGTCCTGTATATGGAACAGGCATCTCATAGTCTGGTTGGTACCTTACCACCCCCCCCTCTATCTCCCCCTCTTTCTTAGATTCACACTATGACCTGTCGACTGAGACACTAATCCTCCTCACGACGTACCATCACCAAAATCTGTCGTCACTTGACAAGTGCTCAATGATATCACAAGAAAACCACCACAACAATCACCCAACGTTCCCTTACCGTCCCAACGTAGGAGGGCTTAAGACCTACTCGTCAAAGGGCTAAAAAAAAAAAAAAAAAAAAAAAACAAGCCGCGAGATGAAGTCGAGATCTGTGTGGCAATCACACAGGATTTGTAACCTGCAGCTCAGTGGTCGTTAAGGGTTAAGTTCAGCGTTGGAAAATACAACCAAATTTTCAACCAGGCTAATGTCTAAAGATCCCACCAGCAGAATCCAATCATTTGAATGATGCGTATCTATTGTTTGACGTCATGGCCAATTACTAAGTCATGGTTTAGTTGGTTGTAACAAGAAATAGAGGAAGATACATATACAACGAAAAACCTCAGCAAATTAACACCTGTGTAAATACCATTTTTTATTTTACCAGTTTTGTGATTTTTCGTTACCCGGAAAAAGGTAAAATACAGGATAATATTATGATGGGTCGAACCATGCGAAACGTTGTCATAAAAGGCCTTGAAGACATTGGGAGGGCGTGCCTTACCAAGTTGTAGCCACGCCCATTATGTATGTAGGGTAATGTACAATAAGGTACATGTTTGTATGATATGACTTATATCACGTGTATACGTGTTTGTATTTTGTATGTTAATGTACCTATAGTGTTTTGTATGTCTTTTTGCTTTTAAATTTGTCGGGCCAGTTTCGTGCTTTTTGGTTGTAGCTGTAGTCTGTATTAGCGATTGTTTGTCCCCTTTTTTAGGGGGGGGGGTAAATGTTGTTCTTAGGTTGCTTTTGAAATGTTGAATCGTAGTTTCAATGTGTATAACAAACTTGAGAGGCGAAGGGCTCCACCCTACGGCCTGTTTCTTTTATTGCAGTTTCACGTCAGCCTCAAAACCGAGGCTAAAAATAATAGTCTTAAATTGGAATGGGCATTCTAGTCATTTTGTGTGCAAGTGAGACCGGCTTCATCCTAACATCAAGAGATCAGAAGATGTTTGGCACGCTTTGCACCTCTTCGTGCTATGTTGTGTTTAGTATCACTTTCGTGATTTGCCTCCAGCCTCTTATTGTGATTGCGTGCTCTGTCGTGGACATCAAGACGGCTGTATGATACGGCCCTCATTGTTTAGAACCAGTAATTTGAAATAAATGTCATTGCATTGACACAAAGCACTTCATAGTGTAACACGCACGGATTGGCACTTGTCGCATTTCCGTCATCGTGAACCGTCGGCCCCATCCCCATCATCATCATCATCAACAACATGTAGCTACCCTTACAGCGGACGGATGCAGCTTCCTCTACCTCAAAGGCTTCGCTTGACTACACCCATCTTCTTGTCATCTCCAATTGCCCATCGTCCAGCATCAAGGCTAAATATGGTTGTCATTTAACTTGATAACTATGAGTCCCATATCGCCACCTGCCTACCAATAATCCACGGCTCATCGAGCGGGGTCGCCTCGGTTTCTAAGACACCGCGGCACTTTTGAGACAAAGTTAATGATTTCACGTTTTGTCATTTTTTTTATAGCGAATCATAGAAGATGGGGACTGGTTGTAATTTCACGGTTTTATCAAATCAGCGCGTTTGCACTTACAACGTTTGATTCTGATGGGTCCCCAGATAACCAGCGAGTATAGGTCTATGTTGTGCTAGTAATAACGGGTGCATTACCGTATCATCTGCACATTTTGTAATACTATTTAATAATCATATTGTTGGAGACCGGACACATGTTTTGGATTTGTCAACAAAAATTCCAAGATCTGGAATTTGAAATTTCATACACCATAAAACAGCGGTTCTGTCTTTACACAGTTGCTAGTTGGGTCATTGCTGGTCACCGTATCGGATGTGAAGCATGTAGAGCTTCCGGTCAGGTTTTTACATTGATTAATGATTGTAAGCAAAACCAGCATACAGCTATAGCTTTAGGCTGCTTCCTTCATATTACTATCATTATTATTATTTTATATTTATCGATACTATTTTTTATGCAGGAAATCCACGCTACTCGTTGGTCTCGCTAGTTCAGTTAACTTTAAATAGGGCTAGGTATTTAGATTATTTGTTGTTATTTTTTATTATTATTTTTTTTATTAATTATCGCTGGCCCTTTTCTAAGAATATTGCATTGGGAGTGATGTCCATCTCCACAGTTTCAGAAGAACGGTCTCTAATTGCGACAGGTGACTTTTTTCGGTGAATATTGTAGACTTATGTCATACGTGGTATGTTCAATAAACCAACCTATCATTTCATCAGATTAGCTGGTCCCGTTTGGGTAAAAACCAACGCAAAACGTTTTTATGATGCTGCGTCTGGTGTTTTGTGCACGTTCTCATGTGCTTTTTTTGATTTTGGCAAAAGAAATATCCATGGTGATTTTTGAGGTTTATTCTGTTTCTCGACGTGGACGGAGATGTGTATACTGGTACAAACTTTAAACAGAGTGAGCTTCCAGATTGAAACTATTAATCAAATTATCCGAGTATTACCGATTATTATGTAGTTTGTATTGAATTTGGAGTGACAACCACGTACTTAATTGTCATTGTCGGAAGGTGACGTGTTTTTGTACACTCAGCAGTGCATGTTTTATAATACGGAAACTTCCTTTCAAATTTGTTCTTTATTTGGCTGAAGCTAGCTCTTAAATTTCAGAAAAGGAATTGATGGATAGTGGTGATTGCAAGCCTACGTCAAAACTAATTTGTTAGCCAATGCAAACCAAAGATGGGGGTAGACCTAATAGTGTTCCTAATGTGTATGATAATTTTAACATTGTAAATAGGGGACACCGTGACCAAAGTCGATATTAGAACAAACATACCATCGATTCTACTGACAGTATCCTACAAGGAGGACGATGACCGGATGAGATAGAACATCTTACTTCTTGCATCATCAGCTATCTACATCATCAAGATGAGTACCTCACCAGTGTGGACTGACAGGATGGTGAAGAAATCATTAGTAGCCGTCACGAATACCGTAGCATCATATCACCAAACTAGGCAGGACGACAGAGCACTCCCCATCTTGACGACAGAGGAGGGATTAGGCGGCGAATTGCAGCACTCTCTGAACATGTACCCTGACAGTCATGATGATTACTAGCCTAGCTCAACAACCTCTCTCTGCTCTCATCAGCTCTAAATATCTTCTCCTCTGATGATGGAGAGTTCAACATCTCAAGATAAAAGAGTCTTGGATCTAGAGAGTGAGGCATGGTGTCTTGTCCTAATTATTGTTGGCCATATCACTCAGCCAAAAAGAGCTGCGCAATTTGGGATAACATGAAGGCGTGGTTGAATCAGACCTTAATATCTCTGAATGTTCCTCCGTGTACAGATTCTACAGATTTTAAAATATAAAATGTCTCATCTATAATACAAAGAAAGGCTTCTTAGTATGTTTTTTTTTTTGACATATAAAGTTATTTATTTTGAAGAATTGAACACTGATATGAGTTGATTTTTAGGATTGTAATGGCAAAGAAATAAACGGTAATGTGTATAAAGCTACAGTTAGGAATGATTTCGTTGACGTTTGTGTGCGACCTGATTGTATGACGACGAGAAATTAGTTGGGGTCAACTGGGGAGGGATGGGGCAAGTTAGTTCATACTGGTGCCATTTTGGAAATCTTTGAACTCCGCTCTTCCTATCTCACTGATGTCAATTTCATTATTTAATATAAGTAAAACTACTCGAGATCAACATGGAAAAAACAACAACTTCTGTCCACTTTCGAATTCTAATAGTTTATATAATTTTTATATAAATTTTTATTAAACGAATTAAATACAATTCCTGATTTTAACAGAAGCTTCTTCAATTCAACCGTGTGGTCGTGAACATGAACAGTGATTATTGTGAAATCAGGTTTTAAAATGAACAGCTTTTCTTCAGGATATTATGCTATTTTTATAAACTCCATTTGTTTTCTTCATTGGAAAGGTAACGATACGAAATTATATGGTGTTAACACCAAGCTAACGATCAGCAATACAAACTTTTATTACAATAACTTTGTCTTAAAATTATCCCAACATCGTCTGGGCACTATGTTGGTGTTAGTGATTTAAGACACAACAATTTCTCAGAAGGATAACATAAAATCACACCGCAATTCAATCTGCGAAGAATGATGAATTGCATATACTTTTTTATAAAAAGAACATAAAGTGCCTTGCCATCTCTTCACATGTTTTTAAAAAATTATTACTCAATTCTCTTGAACACTGTTTGGTCAAAATCAGTACTGCTGAGCCTCTGTCGAAATATACTTTTAGAATTAGATAAATCAAAACAAAACCTACGCAAATGTCATTCAATCTTTTTAATTAAAATTCCTTTGGTCTAATACTTATTGTGCTGTCATTTGATATAAAATTTTCGGCAATTTAACCATCCTGATTACTATCATGTAATTCAAATCATTATAACAACCAACGAAATCGCAGAGGACGTTTTTATCGACGGCAGCTGTAACTTTTTGAAGTATCAATAAATAAATAAAAAATGGTTTTGAAATACTTCCTTGACTTAAGTCATTCACAAATAAAATATTTACAACTTATAACATGGCATCAATTCGCCGTGATAAAAGGGCAGAGTGATGTCCTTACAAAGCGGCTCGTTCCTATTGCCGCGATTATGATTATTTGATTATGACGTCATTATGATGTCACCAGCTTAAACAAACAAAGTGTGTTCTTACCACAGCCGGTATGACAATAATGACAACATTTGGTTACTTTACCCTTTTACCAAAGGAATGGATGCATAATAATTACGTAGACTTAAGCCTGTCCTAATAACTAACCCGGTTTTTAAAATTCGTTTAAGTTAGGAACGAGTATTAATTTTGACTCGCCAGCTCTGGAATCACTGATATAATCACTGCGATTTGGACAAACTGAACCTCTGGGACAATGCCGTCTTTCCGTATACTCATTTTTAGCTGTGGACTATACAAGCTGAGTGCATATTCTTTTCAGTGGATTTCCTGATCTCAAACAAAGGGGGAAGTAATGTTCGCAACATGTCAGTCTTATTGACGATTTCTATATCTGTGTAGTCATTTGAAGCTGACTCGGGTGCGAGATCCATTATTTCCAACCATGAAGCTTTCTCTGGTTCATTTATGGAGCAAGTCTCATTTCTTCTTGGCCTTGCTTTATAGAACATTATTGTTTGACTTTGGGGAATAGCTGATTACCACAATGCTGTGGATGCATTTAAGCGTCATTCGGTCAACCAACGTTCAAGTGCCGCTATTTTCAGAGTTCAAGCTGGTCAGGTTGAAACTACGATGCCTGTAGACCACTACCATGGCCAATCAATCTACACCTACAACAAATGGCAGAGTTCGGTTTGCCAAGCAATCAGAATTCGTTGAGTCTCCCACCCCCCGGCTATACCGAAAAGACTAGCGAGTGAACTTAAGGCATGAGCGGGGCGCAAGCGCCCGGTCTCCCCGTATAGCAACCGGGGGCTTTGGTTGCTCAGGCTCGTTGGGATTTAGCTTGATACAGCAAGCCGCGCTGGTTTCCAGTTTCTTCTGTTGGTTACATCCGTGTTTGTCAACGAGTGGCAGAGTGTGTTGGACTCCTAATCACGTGTTTTGCACGAGGCGATTTGGAGAACGATATTGATGATGGTGATGATGATGATGATGATAATGATGTTGTTGTTGTTGTTGTTGATGTTGATGTTGTTGTCGTCGTCATGGTCGTAGTGGTTGTGGTCGTCGTTGTTTGTGAATTTTCCCGCGGGTACAACCATTTCCTCGTCTCCCTCACCCTGTCGCACCTTTCTCCACCAGTTAAATTCTTTTCACATGTAGGCCTACAATCAAGTCAAATGTAACCAACCGCATTTCACGCGTTGCAATTTGTCATTTCAGATTCGATTTAAAATGGTCAGAACCGGTGCCTCTTGGGAATTTTGGCGGGAACTTTTACCAAACTGTTTTTCAGCAGCCACCAGCTTGAAACTTCGCACTTGAACGCACAACTTTTGAAGGAATTGGCTGATAAACAAACAGCAGCTGTGACCAGTAAACCCCTTGATAACAGCTTGAGATGGGGGATAGTCGAGCAGAACTGACGCATATGGCTCCTCAGAAATCATACCCCATGTTTATTTGGTGTTTTACCGCTTCAAAACATATCCACACGAGTTACGTATCGAGTTAATCATAATGAAAACGCATGCATTGAAGGCAAGATTCGTATACAGCTGTTAACTTTACAGTCAAATTACAAACAATGAATCAAATTAAATCATTACGGACCGAATTTGATTGACAAATATACAAATATCGAATAATTGTAACCATAACCGAGTGTGCACACATTTTGATTGTTCCATATCTATATTCTACTCTTCAGAATACGAAGAATCGATTTCAAAAGCACATTGCAATCAAATCGATCTTAGACCTGTCACAATAGCACCCACGTTCAATCTTTAAAACCTATCTATCATAGGATAAGAAGGACTAATAAAGTCGAGGGTTTACAACCTGTTCATAGCTTGCTCCTTCAATGTTATGGTATAGGTCACTTCACTTAAAACAAAAAAAAAGGAAAGTGGGAATATTTCTGAACCTCGTTCTTTATCTTAGATGGATTCACATGCTGTACCGTACCTCTATATGCAGTAGCCATCTTGAACATTTCCCCCACTCTTAGAGACAGACTATATACAATAGTCTCTTTTGGCATTGCCTTTTGGTTGCAATGATTCGAATGGTTGAACGAGAAGATGACTGCATAACAAAGTGGGAACATTACCAATCAAAACGAATGACTTTTTATCATTCTCCGAAAGGTAAATTGAAATCAGTTGACTTTATGTTAAACTGCTAATATTTCTGCTCTTCGTATACATCATATAGGACGTAAATGGGCAAATATGTGAGGTCCCATGTTTCGCATGTGTCTCCCTTTGTTACCACTTGACGTGTGACGTCAAAAGAAATATCTACTATATACATCATATGCATTTTGCTATCATATTGATGAATACTCAAAGTAGTTCCGGTTGTAATCACACCATGTGCTGAGTGTAATTCCTTCGCGGATCGATACCTCCCATCATAGTGGAAGGGTCGTAGGTAAATTGTGGATTCGTCCGCCCCATGTAACCTAGTCCATTGCCACAGTAACGTGTGTCTCTCATGTATGACACATCCCTTGAGTATGGTGTCGGGCGAGTGTTAGACCGGAAGTAACAACTTGGCCCATAACTGTATTGGTTGTCAGGGTGATAGGTTGGGTAGGTATCCGTTGCGCATGTGCCGTTGGTCATCGGTGATTGGCCAAGATCCGGGAAGCTTGGATTAGGGTTGACCAACTGTGAGCTCGGGAGGGTATTGGCTGGCTCAGACGTCATAGGTGGGGACACTGAGGTCCCTGATGTACCTCGATTCGTCTCAGAAACTAAAAGGAAGTTTCGACAACAGTAACTCAATTAGTAACTTTTGATACTGACAGGAGGGAATTGTAACAATAGTTTTCGGAGAGACTTTTAATTGAACCTTTCGTAATAGGTAAACTAAACAGATTTACCCCCCATGTTTTGTAGGAGGTGTTACTAATATACAACTTACTTTGTTCATTGGATTGTTGTCTGTGTGTGAGAGGCCTGCTCCTGCTTATACCCACGATCTGTAGCGAGCTTGGTCGGTGATGATTCCTTGTCCGTGGACCATTAGAATGTGGCATAATCTCGATGATACTGTAGAACAACACATACAGATTGAAACATTCAATTGTAATGAGACAACATTCAGTTGTGAATGACCCAAGATTTCCTCATGTCTTTTTCAAATACATGTATTAAACAATAGAGGACCTACCTCATATCCGTTAATTTATATTAGCTAATTTAGAGTGTGATACTTTTTGGTAATATCAAGATCATTTTAGGCCCATAAATAATTGTTTAGTTGAAAAACACATGATAGCATACGAAGCTGAGCCAGTTGTTTTATTATTGTACTACAAACATTCTCGCCTGTATTGTTCAGATGAAATAACTGCCAGCAGTTTTGAACCCTCTATAATGTAGTTTACTACAAGAATCGATGTTTCAATTCCCAATTTGTTACCACTCAACAGTGACCTCATCGATTCATACAATGTCAAGAGTTGCAATCATCACAGTTTCACAAACATTCCTTTGTGTGTGCCCCCCCCCAAACAAAAGGGGGTAAGAACAAGAAATTGTTTGGTGTTAGAATGCACCTTCTCTCATGGGACCCATGAATCTCTTGTCAGTCCAAAACGATTAATTCACGGTCAAAATGCCATCATGTTTTTTAATGAATACACGTACTGCTAACCTTGAGCCTTGGTGTGAGTTGAGAAGTCCAGACGAAGCACGAATACTGAAAGGAAGAACAGAAAAACATATCAACGAGGATAAATTAATCAGCATCAATATTTGAGCGTTTTACAGGCGTGTTTGGGGTGCACACGATGATGGATGGAACGGTTGTCTTTAATCTTTCAAACCTCGAACCAAGATGGCGTAATTAAACATACCCGGTAGTCATATCCAATAGAGCAAATAATCAAGTTGTGTTAACTTTAATATACAGATACGAGACGATGTTTAATCTTTTAGCAACAAAAACTGCAATTGCTTTAGATAGCTAGGGATATGGATTCGTTATCTTAGTTACAAGAAGGTTTTCATTTGTTTCCCCCAATGGCGACACGTTCAACTGAAAACAGACCATTGAGGTTTTAATTCAAATAAAGGAAGTATTATGCAAAACCCAACACTGTTAATGATTTGCCGTTCAGTTGCAGTGACATTTACCCCAAATAAGTACATGTATGATCACCCAATAAAGGAGTGAACAACCTGCCTTAACCGTCTCGCACTTCACTGTACTTTCATGAGGTTTTTTTTATGTCACGTTTCTATTATTAGATCAACGAAATTAATGAAGTCAAACGGCTAAACACGTCCATGTTCGCATGGACAGTTTACCGATCAGTGTGAAGGGACAGTTGGTGTTTAGATCAACAGGTATTTGTGTTTGTTGTCCTTAACTTATCTTCAAAAAAATGTAAATGTCTGAATAAAATGGGATGGTGTACATCTGGATATATGATCACTCATACCCAGCAATTTTAAACGTAGGCTTCGCCTAGGAAACATACTGGAAGGCGAAGTGGTTTTGTTATAAGGAAACCAGAGGAGTTGACGTGTACTATTTTGTTCACTTGATAGAAAGGGGTAACAATGTTGAGTAAATGAGACACGATGTGTCCATAGACACAGACCCCATATGGGTTTTAGGTTTATTTATTTCACAGTATTAAACCAAAGAAATCGAATCACAGAAAGTTACATTATGTTAATAAATGCATAGGAATGAGAATAAAGTGATTGTGGTACTGGAAAGGAGTTTATTAAGAAGCAAACGGTCCCTTTAAAGCATTGGACATGCATTGAGCCTAGAATACGAAATACAAGAGACGACCACTGAAGAGTCTGTGACCATACCAACGAGAGTACATAATTGATGGACTCAATGCATATGTCGGTTACAAAAACAGATTTCAGATGTGAACAAACAAAAATAGACAGAGACAAAGTACCTATAGGAGGGGGGGGGGTGTACTACACAATAGACAAGCGAAAGGAATTTAAATGTACAATTTTATAACCTAGATTCAGCGATAACTTTCCATGTTTTGTGTATGTTTCAGAGTAAAATATTTTGGATGATTTAAGTTTACCAGAAAATTAGTCCAAAGGCCGTGCAAAAATGACTTAAAAAGAGATGGTATTGCCACCATAGTGGTCATGTGCAATGATTACAACATTGATTTTACATTGGTTTAAGAAAAATTGTAATTCTACTTACCAGTCATCAGGATCGCATTCTCTGAATCCCTTCGCGAAGGGGTTACTTGCTATCTTCAACTGGGTTATCTAAGCCGAAGAGAAAACATTGGGGATCGAAGTTAAGTGGACTCCACGATGTGTTTTAAGTTGAACTATAAACTAGGCCGTATTTTTAGGCATTGCTTACGGTTGACGTTTGCTCTAACAGTCCATAGGGTCACGTGCTTACCAGGGCACATAAGCGCAGCATTCTGTGGTAAGCAGTGACAAGAATTTGTGCTTAGATGATATGTAATAAAATGGTAACACTGGACGTGATGCATCTTTTCAATATATCGGTAGTTGATACACATTTTTAAAAGTACATCTGGCCTAAGTTTAGTTGCTTTTGGCATTTTAAGTGATGAAATACATAACGATTGGCCTGTTAATTTGTACATGTAGGTCATCTATGTACGTGTTCAACTCTGTATCACACTCAAAGGTCAACAAAGATGAAATAGGTAATTTGACTTGACAGAAACTGTCCAATCTTTTCAATTTGTTAGTTAAGATGTTATTTTAGGTCTTTTTTAATATTAAAGTTGAACTGGGGATGTTGAGTTTCCTCTAGCAGTCTCTTTCAAGCACGACTAATCTACTTGATTTATAGTGCACATAGCTTACTTAAAAGTTACTGGCTGATAAAATAGACCTAAACTGGAAATAACATGCAATGCTTGCTCAGTGAATTAGCATTGGTAGGA
>CM021532.1:20314562-20355046 GCA_010994315.2 Pisaster ochraceus
TGTTACAAAAAAACAAATGCCCGACGGATATGTTTGATTTTGGTAGGTGACACACAGTAATCAAACCAGACAACCTTTCCGATATTCACCACTCACACTAAACGGATTGACGCTAGTGGTGTCTTTCTCTATATATTTATTCCTGATAATGTTGATATTATTACTATCTTTTTTTCAGTTGAGTTACATACGACTCTTCTTCATAAAAACAACTAAACATCAACTTTTTTTAAACAAGTTACTGCCAGATGTTTAGTTTGCAATTCAACAAGACAAATTAGTGCTAGGAAAATGGCATATATATATCTTTTGCTAGCGGCACACGTAAGTTCAAAATCTGTATTATTCTTATTATTTGATTTCAATGCTGCATCAAAACTTTTTATCAGGTCACCTATTTCTCACACATCTTAAAACAACGCCTGTTGACCATGTGTTTTCAATGGGATTTCTCCTGATTTTATTAAACAAATGCACTCAATAGACGCACTATTACAAGCAGAAACCTTTTCCTGTGTAAGTAATGAGCAACCCTCCATAAAATCCACCTGTCAGTACCATGAATAACCCCATTTGTGTTTCTGCTGAGAACATGACCGGTAAAATGTAAGCCTTAGAATGAATTCAGGTGCAGAATTTCAACTCTAGATGGCAATTAATATCCACAAATCATTAAGGTTCAAGTTGATTAGCGCAATTCCAATCTCTAGTCCCTATACACACAAACTGCACCATACACCGTAAAACCTCATACGGCAACAGAGCAAGTACAGCACCGCAATCATCGGGAAGAATTTGCTAATTTCTCGGCATAGCTGTTGATCAAGTACGCCATAAATATTCCAGCCTACCCATGGGGTAACTGTATATAATGTCTTTTGATATTACCAATCGAGAAAATGGGAAGATTTTTCTGATGGAAAACATTCTAGGTGTATCTATTCTGACCTTTTTGTTCACCAAGGCCTTATTTTTGTTGTGACTTTGGTAGTTTACTCCACGTGCATTGAAACAGTAATGGCTTTATGTTTGTCACTATCTTAAAAAAAAAAAAAAAAATAAAAATTGTGTGAAATAAAAACACGTTTGTACAATTGACGTTCCTCGTTGATACCGGCCTTTCTTGCCGGTAAATGTTTGCTCATATTTTCATGATGTCATTGGCTATACAAGGAAAGTTAAGACTAAAAAAAGGTGTTGTTCTGCATGATAAACAGACCGATGCATGACGAACGTATCGACGGCCCATTGACTCTCGAACCCCATCATGACCAAGCATTCATCTGAACATTATTTTTCGTGAAAAAATTAATTCTACTTTTTAAAACTGATAATAATTAATGTTCTATTTAAATATGTAAAACACACGCTGATGCCCTTCGAGTTAGGTACAGCCACCAATATTTTACGACTGTATGTACACCTTTCCTCGCATTAATCAAGAATTACCGAACCATTCCACATCACACAACCAGAACATTTTCACTATTTGTCAAGACTCTTAATACAAACCAAACTCCTCAACAAGTCTGAATAGATAATAAGAAAAATGTCCAGCCTGAGTTTCAAGCTTACTCTGGCCGTGGAGACAGACCACCATGCTCTGCGTAATGGATTCAGAACTGACTCACGCTCTGCTCAAGTATTTTGAAGAAAAAGTTAGGTCTATTGTTTGCACGCTCCATGATAAATGATTTGAAATAAGTTTATATTACTAATGAATTGTAAAAAAGCAAACTAGGTCAAAGGTTATTTTCAGTTTCCACGAATATGGTGGTCAGAATGAGTATGCGCTTCTCATCGGCCTGTTACCCCCCCCCCACCCCAACCACCCGACCCAGTCACATCAGTATTGCCCACGGCTCATGACACAATTCAACACAACTGTTGCCCAGACTAGCCCAGATGTACTCTGTTATAAGCCAGTGGGTTTACATTGTGAATTATCGTGTAATCACCAACCTACTTCTTTGTCTTATAAACGAGTTACGAGGACTTAGTATGCAGGAAAATATGGAAAAGCCTCTAGGTACACGTCATAGTCTTCAGGAAATTTGGAAATCCCTTACAAGATTGTTGGAGAGAATTACAGGGAGGGGTGTATAGTGAACTATTAACAGACGGAATGTATAGACACTGAAATACACTGCTATATCTTATCTAAAAGTGATGGTTATATCCTGCAACGTATCACGGATTGGCTGACATAATGTGGTTATGTTGATGGCAGGATATTCGATGTGATGGGTGGTGTTAAAAACACATGATTGACTCGACTGTAATACGGAATTTATGTACAACGTTGGTAATGTACGGAGATAAATTGTCTGAAAGTGGCACGCCATAGAGAGACGAAATGCAATTTCTCTCTAATGTCACAGACACCATCTTAAGAAGATCCTTCTGCTTGCATTGAGCATCTTGTGATTCTTTGTCATCTCCCACATGTCTGCATTGCCACGGTCAATTAGCATTCATCAGATTGTTATAAAGGAAGCTTAATGACATTGATAATCCGGGCTCACGTTCATATAGCCGCCTAAGCAGAAAATTAGTAAAACATTTTGTGCTAAGCAGCAGTGTGCAATAAGCAGGATACCAATCACTGATTGTTCATGTGACATGGTATTTTGGCTGGTAACCTTCTGTGCTTAGCTCTATGATATTGTGTACTGATGTTGACGTCAACACATTTAAACTGACGTCATCGCTCATTAGGCCTACTTTCGTCAGTACTCTCATATCATTTGTTTTTTCGTGTCCATATTTAGTTATGGTCGGTCGTTGTTTTGCAATCTATCCATGTTGTAGGAGGCTTACCTTATCGTTTGTCACAATCGACGTAACAAAAGCAAGGCGGGTTCAATTAAAAATAGCGTAAAGTACGATGTTCTATGAAATTATAACAAATACTTCTGTGGTGTGATGTCAAACAGATTTAAAAATGACTAACCTGCCTGCCTTGGTGACAATCATCTCGGTTCCGAGTGAATGAAACTCATCCCATAGCGCTTTCATTTCCAGTCGTACCTCCACAGTCACGACTTTTGCACTCATAGGCTTCTCATCTAATCTTCTCCTCTTGGCTATCTGTCCATCTTCAACATCTTCGCCAACATCAGCATCACTGCCCCTGATCCTATCTCTATCTCCATTCATAGAAGAAGTATCTGAAGAAGCTCCGGAGATCTTTGTCATTGGATCAGTGTTATCTTTACATTGATCACTGATGATCTGAGGACTCGAGGATCGAGTATTGTTGCACCCCTCGTCGTAATCTGTCGTGCTTTTAGCTGAAACTAATGGTCAGACATAAAAAATACTGTTTAGTATGATATACAATAATTGATAATTACTAAACTTCTTAATACAAATTTCAAGATATTGACATTTGCTTAGGGTGTTTATAGCAGAGTCTGATCTTCAACATTGCCAATCATTCTCATTTCATTTAAATCAACGTAATCCAAAGCGAGGGTAAAACAGGTGAACAATGTAGGACATTTTTATGAGCGTAGGGCTCTATATGTACATATAGGCTTTTATTGACTTTCAACAACAATCTTACTAATTTTCTGAGGCGAAACAAGTCTAAAATCAGATTAATATAGGAATATAATATCATGGCTGATAGCGTGTTTCTGGGGGATGGCTCATGAACGTTTGGCTAAAAGAATCAGAGGGGATGGGCGAAGCATTGCTGTTTTGGTTTTCATCGTTTTCTGCACATGGAGATGGCCTTCTGAGCAATAATTTGGAGACGGCTTGTGTGTGATTTTGTCCCGATTAGCAAAACAGCTCATAGGCCTGTTAGTGTTAATTGGTAATGCTAATTAATGTTCATATTGTGAACTGCACTGCAGCCAAATCATAAAATGTTAATGTTTTTTTTACATGAAGTATTACAAAGTGATCTAAAACAATGGAGAAAAATGCATAAAAAATTGTAGCGCCGTTTGAGAAGCACTTGATTTTTGTTCTATCATGACACCGAATTGTTATTAAGAAGCAATGTATGAATCTGTGAATACCAATCTTACGTTAAACCTGCTCAATCAGTAAGCTCTGCACTCAACACAGCGTTACTGATCTCTGTATATTTTTGTTTCGTTCTACTGGTCGAGCAGTTGAAGGTGGAGCTATTATTACATAGATACAAACCCGAGATGACAGACATTGACAGGGACTTGATTTATGTCCCCAACTCGCAATTATCCAACAAATTAGAAGTTCACATAAATATAGATGGCAAGGAATCGGGATTCCATGATGCGAGAGAAAGATAGTGAGATGCTCAGGAAAGGACACGATGATGAGAGAGGGGAACTGTGGGATGTCCCAAAAACTGAGATGAAAGAGGTAGAGAGTAGGGTATCCAACAAGGAGACAAGGATGAGAGAGGAAGATTGTGAGATGTTTCGTAGACTTGGGTACGAGACGAAGATGGTTGCATGTCAATTTTGTTTTATCACTTTTAATGAAATGGTTCACTTGGTTCATCTATAGCTGTAAAGGAAAACGGAATTATTTTGTATTAAAAGTGAAAAGTAAACTTAGTACAATACCTCAACAGAGTCTTGATCTGATTGAAACTAATTGATTACGTAAACAAGTTAGAATTTCGTTAAAAAAAAAACTCAGTTTTTGTTGTTGTATTTGTTTATTTGTTTTAAACGTCGATTTCATTGTGGTCATTTGTTATCAAGCAATCATAGTTTTGATAATTAGTATGTACCAAGGTTGCGGGCCTTATCAAGGAATGACGGTTACCATGTCTAAACCACACAGGACCATTGTTCTTCTCTTTGAAGTCTGACCTCAACCTTTGACCCCATAAGGTCTTAAGGGCAAGGCCCTAAACCAAGGAATGCGCCTTTACCCAAGATTGCTTCATGAAGCTCCATGCCTAGATCGATCTCCCTACTTCGATGCCATGGTCTCGGGAGTTATATCACCATATTGGCAATAATCAAAGTTTTAATGTGAGAGCCAGACGAATGCATAATGTATCCCTTTAATGATGTCACTTGTCGTCAGTAGTTAATTAACAACATTGTTGTGTGTTTTGTTTGTTGTTGTTTGCTGTTGTGGGAGTTTTAGTACTGCGGCCATCATTTCGAATCCTATGATGCTATGTCAAACTAAAGTTGATTGTTTTATAATAGGCCTATCAGATGAACTTCACAATAATAGATGGGTAATTAATCGGGTTATGCAGACCCCATTGCCTGTCTACTTTCAGGATGTACTGGAATATCTATAAATATCAACATATCAACACACGACACATTGCAAGATGACAATCAATGGCCACGCATAATTAGCATTACTAATGAATAGCGTATACAGTACATTTGAATCAATGTAACTGAGCACTCTTCCTATACGTCATTGTTTTAAAGGGATATATTCATCTTGATGGTGTAGGTGTGTTCCTTACCCTGGTCCATATAACGCGGATACTAGCAAACCTTAAGAAAGTCTTTGATCAACTAGTTATATTAAAACAAGAAGTGATAATGACAATGGAAATGATTTTCCTATGAGGATCCAACATTGGAATCAATATTCTTACTTCATACAACAAAACACAAAAATAATGCGAGAGATTCCCCCCAAGTTGAGTAAATTGAGTGTAGTTCAGTAACTGCGCTGTCAATCAATCATGGCGGATGAAGAAGGTGCACGAGAAGCGCCTCAACAAATACCTCTGAACGGCCGAGAGAGCACTGGCTGTAGAGTAACGCACCTTCCTGAGGATATAATAAACGGACGTGCTCGCTGGCAAGCTCCCTGGTGAGCGCTCGATCGCACACTTCTCCAACTTTCATCAAATAAGTTTTCAATCAACGAGAGCAAAAGTAAAGAGAAAACCATACTTTAAACAATATTCCCATCCTCAAAAATTACAAGGGAGTGTCTACATTTTAAGTTTAACATTCCAGGGGTCTTTGGGCGTACCCTAGACCCCACGCCATGGTATACGTTTAGATAACATGCTATAGTTCTACAGATGTACGCTAGCACGCTCTCTTGTTATTGCCGAAAGGCTTGTTTCTTTTTGTTAAAGAGAACATAAGAAAGTAGGAATGACCATCATGGATCTGCCTCAAGAATATTCTTACAGTTGATAAAGCACATTTGTTTATAACAATAATTTATCTCACATTGGTAATTTACTATTTAGGGGAACGCACATTTTAAATTCACCCCAACCCCAATTCCCAACACTGATCTACGCCAGTGAGCTTTATCTGCATGAATGTATGTTTGTACAAAACTTCATAATTATACAGACAAAGTAAAGTGGCTTTAACATTATCCTTGATCGATCCTAATTATTCTGGTTTCCTCGCTCAGTTTTATTTGAAACTGCTAGTCATCATTTCGAAGGTACCTGTCACGTGCGAACCAGGGACTCTCCTGATAAAAAATAAAAACCCCGTAATACTGTGACAGTGTCTTAACTGATTTCCCCCTTTGTAGTTTGCATCAATATACTCTGTTTGTAGCGGTTTCTATGGTACATCAGACTGGTAGTCTCCGAGTACCCGCGGTGAGGTCCTTAGCGTGAGAACGAGGTGATAAGGATCCTCCCCGGATGGTGATACTCAACATTGTATAGAGAAATCAATGTGGACAGGTCTGTGTGTAGTCTGGACGGAAAAAAAACTTCATCTAAAAGGTCTATCCCTACCAAAGTTGGTCATAATAACACGACATAATAATTAGGAGGGTGGGATGGACACCGAAGGCTGAATTAATGCCAGTGTTGGTTGAATGTACAATTTCAATTCCTTAAAAAATACGATTTTAATTCCTTAAAAATGTCGATTGCGATTTTTTAAAATGACGTCACTTTCCATATAAGGGAGACCCAGAGGAAAAACTGGGGCACTACTGTGAAAGCGAGGCTAAATGGTAATTCCTTGTATTTCTGACTGTGATTTGAATGTTACAAAAATAATATAGTTCACGTATTAATGACCGTGAAAGGTTGAAACTAATTTTGAAAAGAAAACAGCCAGCAGCGGATACTGTTGTATACTCTTTTAAAAATATTATTATCTTTTTTGGACGTAAACCTAGGTGTTAACCTTAAGTAGCTGCTTTCTAAGCTTTGGTCAGTATTCCAAGCACATGAAATGTTGTTTATTTCTGTCCACAATTTGGGACAAATAGCTCTTGGATAAAAATAGTAATTGACTCATTGTTGGGGGAAGGGGCGGGTGTACAAGAACATACAGGAGCCCGGTGATGGGTTCTATGCACTTATGGCTTGTGTATTGGTCAGTGGTACACAGAATGGCGCTATGTACACAGTTACTGTTTCCAACGACTGGACGAGCGAGTGATGGTTTTGAATTCAGGCTAAACAATTTACAAACTGTTGACCAGGTCCTTGTATTGACTTACATTTTACCACTTGCTTTAGTCATCATTCCTCTCGATTGAAAACATATTTCTCGTCATTTCCACATTTGCTATGAGTATTATCACTTTAATTAAACCACAACATTTACACATAATTATAAGTAATAACAAATGTTTTACTACCAAATTTTGTTTACTCATGGTTCAAGATGCTTCTTGTCTTATGTTGCTTTAAAATAATGTGACAATTATGGGAAACCGGAAAGAAAATTCAACTGGAAGATTGAATACTTAGTGGTTACCGATATGAGAAGCACATTGTATATGTCACGGTTCATAACAAATAACTGTTTGAACCTCTTTTCACTTGAAATGTTCAGGTGTTTGATAATCTCAATAAACCTGTTAATGACATTTGCACTTGTGTAATACGTGTGAAGGCTTACATTCCCTTTAATAAAGAGCATGTACAAACCATCACTCAATACCTATGAGTCAGCCTAGGAATATCTGCCGTTAGTTCTACAGTCAACAATTTTTACCCCCTTCCCTCAACCTTTCGTCTTGTAAATGCACAAATTAAAAACCTCCATTTACTTTGTACAATCATTCTATAACATAAATTTGTAGATGAGGAAAAGATTGTTGATGAACTTGATAGTATCTGACAAGAAGGCATCTTTGTCAGTATTTACAATAGTTAAAGTTTGCTGGTAAGAAGTTGTAATGGATATTATGCAAAGAGAGAGGTACCTTTAGACAATCCAAACTGTGCAATTATTATGAAAGTCAGAATCATAACACTGAAAAAGAAAAGTATTCATAATCTTTGATTTGAGGATCAGCATTTGAGTCATGTTTGTTGATCTACGATACACCTTTTCACATGCCACTTCTGCATTCGATCATCTTCCTACACAGCAGACAACGTTATTTTTAAAGTTTGTTTATTGGATGCAGTGTAAGGTTTTGGTAGCACAATTTCCAACAAAAATGAACTGAAATTGTTAAACAAAAAGTTTCGAATACACTCAGAATATTTAGTGAGTAACTACAAACAAAACCACCAAATCTTGTTGTTTTCAAATAGTAAATCAAATTTCAAAACTCCCGTGTATTATTTGCTCTTCTTTGACCAAGAAGTTGTAGCTGCACTTTTGGACACCAATGGAGGTAGGAATAGACCTCCATTATAGGACAAATATCATGGTCATTTGAAAAGTCAGTCTTAAAAAGTATCTTAGAAGTTTCAATTACAAAAAATTAAGATTTTTGCACTTGCCACACACTTGCCTAATTCAATCTTGCATCACAAACACACCAGGAAAACTTTGTTTCAAAGACTCGTTCAGTTGTATTGCAATTCTGCGTTATTCTTACACAACTAAACATTAGGCCGATTGTTCCTCATAATTGTCCATTTCAAGGAGTCTGAAAGAAACTTGTGTCTTTCTAGATCTATATAGCGACGGCCTATTATAGTTTTTTGCTTATTGGTAAAGAAGAGGTACGCTGGACGAGTTTATTACACAATTTGCCTTAATGCCGGATCAGAGAAGTATTTAAACTTACAATTCCATCCAAGCTAAATTATTACAGTTTAATTCTTAACACTTTATAAAGCACACACAAACAGTACGCAATTAGAAAGAACCTAAAACACATCGACTACTGATTACAAATTATTTTGTATATAGGCTCATTAGAAGGTATACCTTTATCCCAACATTTTTTTTATAAGATAGCCATGGCGAGTAATGAAGAGAACACTGTAGTTTCCAATACATATAAATCGACGGGGTCGATCAACCAAAAGAAAAACATGTTTGTTAATAATAATGCAACCAAACCATGCACAGAAGAAAGCAAATTGTTGTCATCCTAAAGGATTATTTTGAATTGATTTATGACAAACAGTTCAGTAAACAGAACAAGGGATGTTCCTGAATGAGGATATGACTTCTATAAGCCTGACGCCATCATGGCTGCAGTGGATTGTTCACCAATCATGATATCGGTATTCGAGTACAAGTCAAGGGATTTCATTCACTATGTACGTTTACAAATCTTGTATGCGTGGATCGTTTTAACGAGGGATGGTTAGAATGCTATTTTGTAAGTCTTTTTGACCATCTGTGCTTTAATAAGGGCAAACTCAATGAGTAGTAAATGCGTTTATTTGAGAGGGACTTAACATACTGCAAGCCAAATCCACAACATCAATATTGATTTGTATTTGGTATGAATAACAAACCTTCCATATTATGAAGATCAGATGTGTACCGCACTCCCCAATCTCCTGCTGTATCACCCAGCGCGTCTGCCAGCAACCCGTTGGCCGTGTTCTGCAGCGAGACGCCGGTACAACTGGTCCCGTTCACTGCCGCTAAAGCCTCCTCGGCCGCACCGCGATCCTCTGGAGAAATCAGTGATGCTATGCTGAATCGATTAGCCCTGGGTGACAGTGGATTTTGATCCGTTTGATTCAAATCCATAGCCAAAAAGACTCAAAATAAGGGTAACTACCGCCTCCCTGGTAAACCCAACCTCTCCTTGCAAGTTGCTGCTTTGTGTTTGTTCGTGTAGCAATTGCAGATGATCTTCAAGATGTGAAGACTGTCAACGATGTAAAAAGGAACGGCCGAATCAATTCGATTTTCCCCTTAGATTCCCACGCAAGAATCAATTCAAGAATGCTTTTTGAAGAGATTTACAGAGCAGTGACAATCACTAAGTAAATTTACACCATTCGCTGGAGTCAGTGTGGGGTACCGTTGCAGACCGCTGGCCCGGCGGGTCAACAGTGACACAACCGGTAGTGCTCGGGCAACGTCCGTGCGATGTAGGCATCTACGCCTACTCCCTTTCCCTGCAGTTGCCGTGTAGAATCAGTGGCGTGTTAAGTACACAGTGGAACACTAATTTTGTGTATCACAGTCACCTATAGGCGGCCCAGTAAAGGTTGATAAGGTTTGAAGCGCTGACAATCTAACAAGACTTGAGGTTGTTCACAGTAGATGGTCAGTGTACACTGATCCAAAAAGAACCAAAACAATTCGTAGTAAAGGAGACTAGTCACGATATAGTGTAGAGTCAGTCAGTTAGAAAAGGGGCTGGCCCTTAGGCTGTGGACATTAGTGATAGGGGCTGGCTACAGGCCCGCCATTGGCGCGAAAAATACAGCAAAGCTAAAGTGAGTGGCAGCCTTGCCACTTAAATCTCTCATTGTCCCCCTACCTAGCTCTTAAATCATTGGCTACCGTCGACTTAACCACGTCAACAATATTAAAATTAATGCTAATGAGCACATGACGAACCGGTGACATTTCATCAGTAAAATTTCAATATAAGAATAATAGCCTGGCTCGTTGCCGTGTTGTGACGAGGCGGGCGCAAGACATAGAAAGTTGACAGTTAAGGGTTGTTTGAGTCTGTCTTCAGAATGATATTGGCAAGGAAATGGGCCCGTCTGAAAGGCAGAGACAGCTCGCTGACGTGACTGTCTCTGCAGCACGTTCCCACATGACTAAAATAGTGTACCGTTGACCACAATTTCTGATCATCAGTTCTCCTTGCCTCCAACCAATGATAAGTACACGCCTCCTTAATTTGTTCTAATAAAGTATTGAAACGTTATAAAACGGGCCCAAAAAGTGACATATAGTACGAAATAAGTACACACCCAATAAAAATACAAAACAAATAAAAGTAAATACTTGATAACTGTGATATAATATTAATATTAATACAACGCATTTGTTTGATTGATTAATGGATTGCTTTCAATCAAACTTGAGGAGATAAAATTATTCTTTAATTTTCTTTTCTGAAATAAAAATCTTTCGACATTTGAACGTGTTTTCAGACGGGTATAGACAAGTCTAGAAATAACATACTGTACAATATAAAAATTCCTAATTTTATAAAACACAACAATGTTTTCAAGATTTTGCCTTAATCCTTGAAACAGTCATCTCTGACACCTCTTTCTCGAATCACAAATAAAGTAACTTTGTTCAGTTATTATAACTAGTGTGAACCTATTTTTTGTTGTACATTATGCATATTTTGATATCTTTGAGTGTTAATGGTGCCATGCTATTTGAAATCTTTGTCCGCAGTCGCATCTTGGATGTAATACGTTTGTCCATCATAAACAAAACCATTCATAATGCTGCACAGATCTATTGTAACCAATAGCTGGAATCATGGATAGTCTTTGGGCAAAACCCTGGGAAACCGATGTTACTGCATAACAAGGCTAACGCGTCGTGTACTCATACTGATAGTTACGATCACGGGACACATATCCCAATTACATAGTGTTGATAGATTGACAACAAATACAAGACATCAAACAAAACGCAACTGCTTCAGGTATTTTTCATAATGTGAAACATGAAAATGTTTACCTGGATGCGGTCCTTGGAAATAAAAAAGCCTCTCACCGTGTTAGGAAGAATGTGGGCGTGGTTGTCTTGAGTGAACGGGGAAGGGGGACAAAATTGTTCCAATTTGACTTTAAAGCATGGATGATGCAGGCACAGGTTATGTTAAGTAAGTGTTTCTGATTTACATGACCTGTCCTAGGAACTGTTCTTGGAAGAACTTCAGAGAATTGTACCGTATGAAGATCACATTGTCTGTAGCGTAGTAGCATAATACTATATCCCATGGTGCTTCAGTAAACCTGTAGTGTCTGGCTGGAATTACTAAATATAACGGTGCTTTCACTTTCTACCTAATTGGGCGCGCGTGCGTGTACAGATACACACATTCAAACCGGGGACCTGTAGCAAAAGGGACAATGTGGCCGGTGGGATGAAGGTCCCATTTGGAAATTGTGCTCAAAGTCAATGAGGGCTATTGCCCCCAAAGAGTACAAACAATAGAGGGATAATGGCAGGTCCCCGGTTGCAGGTGTTTACACACACTTGTATGTGAACTATAGTTTCCCTCACTACGACGTAATTAGGAAAAGAAGTGTGTTAAGTAAAGACCACATGCAGAATGAAGAGCGGCCATAAAGTACTGGAATGTGGTTGGATCTGATTTCATCACTGAGTTCTTATCCAAACACCAAACCCATCCGCAATCATTCACAGCAGTTGCACCTTTGCATATAATTGAGTTTTAACCCGTTCAAGATTTCGCCACCTCCTTGCCTGCCAACTCCCTTATCTAAGTCACGACAAGTGATAAGCAGAAGGAAAAAATATAAAAGAGTTGAATCTTCAACAGTCGTGACTGTAAGTCGAAGACAGTTGGGATTTTAATCCATAAAGGCACAATACGATTGAATAACATGAAGAGACTTTTTTGTGTGGAGTGTACGAGTGGTTGATATTGGATGTTAGCATACTTACCACAAAGTGATGTATTGACGCAGGTTGTTTTACTCGGTAAGTAATGAAAATGTAGGCCTTCATCTAGGAAGCATAGTGACACAAGCCTTACTGAATTTATCATGTTGTACTTAGAACTACCAGACATACAATTTTAGTCTAAACAGATAGCTAATTTACTAGAGAAAAGATTCATTTATAATTTGGAAATGTAATGACTTCCATTACTATTCATTGACGAATTAGCTGTGACAATTGAGACGGTAACCTATGTTTTAACGTTCAAGGAAATTTTTTTGTGAATGCATTAAAAAATAAAGGTAATTAACTATTTTGTTTTACGAAACTGACCTATCCGTAGACACTTACGAATAGTTTAACCTCCCTTGCTCCACTAAGAAGCGTCAAAATAGTTTCAGAGAATAGAAAAGCTTTTCAGAAGCATTGTGATTCCTACAGTACAAAAACAGTTTTGTTTTATGAATTTGACTCTTTGCGAAGGGATGGATGTGTTTTGCTGGTTGTTGGCGGGATATCTACGGTTCGACCTATCCCCTCTACCCTAACGCGCTGATTGACAATGTCCCGTGTACAAACCTTCCCACTCTCCGGCGGTATATTTCAACATCAGATCGCCTTGCGAACGTGCCAAATCCTCCTTCCTTCTAGACGATCAAACGTACTAGGAAAAGATGAGAAAGGTTCACACTTGATAGAAAGATCTGATCCACACTTCTGGTTATGCTGTTGCGATAGTGTTGTAGGTATGAGCTTAGGCATGGAGTTGGCTGTCTTTTGTACATACCCCATGTGAATCATTTAGCTTTGCCACTCGATCTCCATCTTGTTAGCGGCATGCCTGGCAATGATACAAACAACAGGGTCTTTCTTCGAACAATCTGTCGGTTGACATGGAGCTCTTTTGTACCCCCAGTCCCGATCGCCGTACCCGCTACCAGCACCAGGTATTTGGGTTTTCAGAGGTAAGTCTGGACGATTCATGCGGTTTTTCACATCAAGAGTAAAGGACGGTTGGGTTATCAGCAGACAGTAACTGTAAGAGGTCAGAGGTCATGTGAATTAGAAATAGGAGCCATTTTGTATTGCTCTCGACGAGTCATATTCAAGTGGTTATATCTCGTGCACGCTTTATAATAATAGTTATATCCAACACAACAATATACTAAAACATTATTACCTTCATGTCAAGTCCATACCGTTTTATCATTAGGTAAATTTGCGATATATTTCGTTGGCCTTAAAAATATCGTTGTAATCCGCTCGGTCGAATATATTTAGAGAAATAATGTTAATTTAAAAGGTTGGGGGGGGGGACAATTGAAACATCCGTTTAAAAGGGGACATTAAAATGAAGACGGAACTCTTAAATATTCCCTAGACCAAGAATACATTAACGAAGCCACTCGCTATAGTTTGACATTATTTCCATGGAAACAAATTGTGGTAGATGACCCATGACCTTTAACAAAGTATGTCCCACCAGTAGTCAGGCTTGGTCCTTGGTTCAACCCTGTTTTGAAGCCTCAAAGCAGTTTCCTCCCTTTGTTTACAAGTATAACAAAAAACAATGGAGGACAGTTGTTGTTCAATCCATGTAAAATGTTGTTCTCATTCACTTGGCATTTTTGAAATAACCACTTTCTGAATGAAACAACTCATATACATTAATACAAATTTTACAAAACATTTGTGACAGTTTTTAACTTAAAAGGCAGGGTATACTTTTGGAAATTAATGTCAAAGACCAGTTTTCTCACTTGGTGTATCCTAACATATGCATAAAATAACAAACCTGGTAAAATTTGGGCTCAATTGGTCTTCGAAGTTGCAGAAAATTAATGAAAAAAAAAACAACAACACCCCGTTGCATAAAATTGTGTGATTTCAGACACCTGAGATATAGGCTTCCTGACTAGAAGCCTTTTTTTAGGTTCAAATATTTGGATGAAAATTACATCTCTCTCTAAAACTACATTGCTTCAAAGGGGGTCATTTCTAATAATGTTTTATAATATCAATAGCTCTCCAGTGCGCTTTGGCAAGTAAGTTTTTATGGTCATTAACTTGTAGAGTACGAAAAGTACGCTCTGCTGTTAAGCAACATGTAAAAATGCAGCACCAAAATGTTAGGTTACCATCTAGCAATATACACACTCAGCTTGTTTATTTACTCTTAATGAAATGAAAATAATCGTTATGTGCTTCATTAAAAAATCACATTTTTAAACAAAAACAAATTTAACAATAAATTCTCAGTGAGAAAAACAAATAAAAACTGTTACATGTTGAAATTTCTTATAAACTTGCCTATACGTGTTGCTTTTTACGTACTTTTGCCTCAAGTGGAACCTTCAATTGTTATTATTTTACTTAATAAAGAATTTTATTAAAACCACACACACTGGTAAACAGAAGCTTTTTTCAAATCATTAGGCCCTATCACTGAAGCAATTAACCGTATGTCAAAGTATTTGATGTAACCCTTACATAGCAACAGCTCATTCTGGCTTGCTGCCAATTTATGGTAGTCACGAATCGGGTTATTAGGTTATCACTCAAGTTGAAATAAATTAACTAAATAATTAGTCACATTATATCAATGACATGTCTGACAAAAGGCTTTGTTTCTGAAACGTGTTACATGTTGCTTTTATTGGGGCATTCAGGTCGGCTTGGTAGTTTCTTGCCTGCTTTTCTGAGTGGACCCCGGTTCGAATCGTTTCGGACCAGAATCTTGCATGTGGATTGAGTTTTTAGTCCTTTCCCGACTGCGTGGGTTTTCCCCATTGATATTTCTTCAACACTTTCTCTTCTCATGTATCGTCAGGCCTACGTGCTAGTACAAGATACCTTTTTAATGTTCCTTGGTTTCATGACCAGATATAAGTTGCTTTTTAATCTGGAAAGTTTTCATAGACCCGTCCATAAAACTAACACCATCCAAGGAACTTCGGTGTTGTGTTTTACAGTATTGACGCAATTATTGTGAAACATCTAGGCCCTACCTATAATTAATTAACAGAGTACGTCTCTAACTAATTAAACAAATTAATAAACACAAATAATTAATCGTTGACTTTATGATTTCAATATGTTCTATAAGTCCTTGATGAATTTTAATTCGTAGGTTTTGAAAGACAAAATACATTTTGGATGTTGTAAACGGTTGAGATATGCAAACGGTGTGTGACAAAACACCCCATGGCTGCCTACAGGTTCCCACATACTTCTTTTCCGTAATGGCCAGGGTTGTCAAGCACACGGCCACCAGACTAATGATTAATTGTACTTAACTGCATCTATGATTACAAGTGGCAATGGGGTCAAAGGTCAAACTGAGCAGGCAATGGTAGAAGGGTCGAAGGTCATCCACAAACCCAGTTCTAGACACACAGCCACACTGGAGTTCCATCTTTTTACTAGTCAGTTGTTGTTCTCGCGTTTATAGAAGATGACATCATCTCAAATTTACAGCCCACTATAGTAAGAAAAGAATCAATACTTATGATAATAAAGGTCTGGTTCAATCAGCTTCGTTTGAGGGTTGAAGCACCTTTAAAAATGTCATACTTGGAGGGATTTCGTTAATTTTCGAACTGCACAGATTCAAGTTTTGTCACAACTTGGAGTCAGATCTACATGTGTAATAATAGGGCTTGA
This sequence comes from Pisaster ochraceus, assembly GCA_010994315.2. Classification (NCBI taxonomy): domain Eukaryota; kingdom Metazoa; phylum Echinodermata; class Asteroidea; order Forcipulatida; family Asteriidae; genus Pisaster; species Pisaster ochraceus. Next base: position 20,330,963 of record CM021532.1, read on the forward strand.
ACGATGTTGATCTATCAAGTGTCCGTAGTCTGTTGAATCAGCAAAATCAAACATGCTTCTACTTATGATAAACAGAGGAGTAGAGACAGTTTCTAACCTGCCTGTATTTTAAAAGCAGGTCATTTACGCCACTCCCAACTTTTCTGCAAGTGTAATTAATTTTTCCTAAGTCTTGACCTTCAGTTGCAGTTGAATTTATGCAATTTAAGGTTATAACATGATATGTGTGTTTTAATGTTTAAGGTGTGTTTTTATGTAAAAGGCCAAAGAAATTTCCCATACAGGGACAAAAAAGTTTTATTGTATTGTATTGTATTGTTGTATTGATATGGATTAAAATGAAAGATTTAATGATACATTTTGGGGATATTCGATTATTTAATCCACTTCCCATGAAATGATTTCATGGATAATAATGAATTAGCGGGACAGCTTTTATATCGAAAGTTCATTTCCATTTTGACCCCAGATGCTTGAAATATAACTTCGAGGACTATCATGCAGCATTCCGACCGGACGTGAAATAGGTAGCGCCCCCCCCCCCCCCCCCCCCCCCCCACCTCCCCTGATACCAATATCAGAAGGTGTAGTGAATTATTGAACTCTGCGACAAGTAGATAAATAGGTCGGCCACTATTTGTTAGATTGCTTCATAAAAAAAACTACCAACTATAACTGCCAGGCTGTGTACTGATTTTGCAATAAATATCTGTAATTTCTTTTTAAGTTTATCCTTCTCCAATGAAGTTTCAAAACTGAGTTTTGTGTACCCCGTGGGCATGAGGAAAAAAACAAGTTCAATTCCAACCGAACCAAACAAGAAAAAATACCCAAGAATAATACTTTGACGAATGTCCTGCTTTTTACCCTCTTGTCATGTTCAACATGATAGTCATCCATCAAGTTAACGGAACAATCGTTTGTGGCAACCCTGCTCATGGTATACCCTGGCTGCTGTCAGGTCGCACCAGTAAGCAACGGGGTAGGAAGCGCATGGTCAGTGTAACAAGACAACTACTGATTGGAAATGTCAGCTTTTCTTAGGATAGACGAGTTGGTCTTAATGAATTGCTCGTGTACATATTATTGAACGGTAATAACTACTTAGGTTTTTGAAGCCTCACTTAGTGCGTGTACACACAAGGGAGTAAACAATCAACCCCATTGATTAACACGTTACACGAATGCAATCCCTACTTAATCACGCACAAGGACTGATTCTATCCTTATATCATTATCTGAGGGATAAGAATCTACATCATGTCCAGACAAACTTCCAAGACCAAATGATTCTCAGGAATTACTAATTGTCTTTTGAAGTTTCCCCATTAGTGAACTCTCTTGGGAAAGTATTTTTGTCATCACCCAAAAACTTATTTTAGTCCGATTTAAAAACTTAACTTTGACGTCGTAATCTCATGGGGGGTCTGTTTAGCAAATTATTTTTATACAAGTCTGCGTGCCCCGTTCAACCATAGAGGTTCAACCAACACGTTTTCAGGAGAGATAGTCTGGCCTCCTTCTCCTAGGTGACCATTTAGGCAAACACGATTGCTTTGATAAAGTGATATTCGTACTTTGTAATGAATGTGTATGATGGTGGTAGTGAGTATGGTCAATTGACTCACACTTGAACATTGAAATGGCAAAATGTGGTTCTTTGAAACTGGCATGGATGTCTCACATGACACAGTTGACATCGTTAGTAATTGTCCCTGTTTCCTATTTTTCACCATGTCGTTGTTGGTTCATGTAGTAAGTGCAGTACACCATCTCATTTTAACGCGTATACTGGCCGGACACACATCTCTTAAAGTCTCTGTCATCACGATCATGTATGGCTTTATGTCCATCACTTTCTTCAAGACATTTCCTGAGACACAATCAGAACCAATAATCTTATTATCGTCTTCCTCCAACCTATCCGTTTTGTCTTTACCCCCCACTCCTAAGGGATCAACCACAAGGCGCTTGTACTATTCACCATTTTGGACATTCGGGGTAAGGGTTATACTTCAGTTGTGACGCCAATCTGAAACACTGCGCGTCGAGAGCGGACGAAGCGTAAAAGACACGCGGGGGTAAAGGGGGTCGGAGTAGGGTGAAAGAACTCCCTGTAGAAGGGGCAGCGTAGACCCACCGTGGTTAGTGTTTGGTCACATTGGGGTTTGGATGTCTTACACGCACGAAGGTCTCTCTGGACTGCAGTCAGGAAATGACAAGTTGTCAACTTAATATTGAGGAAATCAAACGCTCGCAGATTCAAACGATGGTGTGACATTCGTGAAGAAATGGAAATGAGAAATTTCAGATAAGTCTGTGTGAAAGGTCAGTCATGAAAATTGAACTGGAAGTCGATAATTGATAATATTGATTTATTAATAAAAACATTATGAATGATTTTAACTGTATTGGTCAAGAAAGAGGTCACACCTTATCTGACCCCTGAGAGAAAAAGACAAACTCAATCTTCAACTGAACTGATTTGGATTTTTTACAATAATCAAACTTGATAAGATTTTATTGCTCACACATTTGCTGTTATGCCGGTAGCGTTATATAATACAATGACAAAATACTTTTTACACGTTTATGACAACTGATCCTACTTCTTCAGATGAAGGTACAATCCATTCCAGATGTCATGAATTACAGGAGAAATGTCTCTCAGTTTCTCCCTACCCTCTAGACAATCCCTTGTTGACGATCTCATTACAAACGACAGATGCCATCGGTTATATTTGTTGTTTTCTTGCCGGGAAGGACTGTCCCAAGTGACGGGGTTGTTACCTCAACTAAACGGTTCCCAACCGCTACGGTTCTCCATTCAAGTCGTTTTACGATGCAATTCGTTCCGGGCCGGTGCAAAACTGAATTCTTGTAAGATGACTTGTGGGCCGTGCCGTCGGTTTACCCCCCCCCCAAGCTCTGTACCTGCCCGATGACCATAATGTCTCTAAATCAACCCCAAACGAATCAGCGACCAACGAACACCTACCATGCTCCTCGTCTGGATAATAAATTAGCGGATTCAGCTTGGAGTGAAACAAATTAGAGGTTTATGAACTTCAAAGTACATGTGCATGTCTCGCTCTTCGGTCATAGACCCCTACATATGGGTACAATGTTTGAAATCAATTCAACCCAATTAGTGTCATCTCGATGGTTATTCTTTCAAAATTAGGTCTTAATTACCAACGTTTACGAAGTAATTAAGACTCACGTCAGTTCAATTGTGCTTAACTGCTCAAAATAAAACGTGGTTAGGATAGATATGATCAATATAGAGGAGATTTCAAACTTGTTTTGCTGCTTCGGTTGTTTTGTTTTTTGTTTTTGTTTGTTTATTGTGTGTGTGTGTGCGTTTTCTGTTTGGGGGTTGTTTTTTCCTTAAAAATACGACATTTAGTATTATTTTTGGTGTTGGAAGCATTTTGTGTAGTTCATTGTGTTTCCTTTCCCCCTTCTTTCATGAATAATTACAAGTGCTTAAACATTAAAAAAAACTATGGTACTGCCTCAAATTGATCTCGTAATTTCTAAAAGTAAATATTTCTCAGTATAGGAAAATGCGCATCAAATCAAGGTGGTGATACACGATTTCAACATCAATTTTCTCTCACTATATTTCTTTCTCTAGTGTGATTTGGATTTAGTTGAGTTGAACCAAGCCACTAATTGTGCTCAGCTGATGCTATCAGTACATTTGAGACCTTGGGGCGGGAACCAGACACCAGTTGGCATCACCGCCACCCAAACACCTGTTTCTACCGGACACTTCACCAATCGGACGGCCAGACACATTCACTCTGTCTGGTTACGTCCCCGGACTCAGACTAATTTGACGAGGTCTTCCTGAGAACGGTTTTCACCACTTGAATTGAAAATAGTTTTGGAAAGTAAAGGTATACTGCCTAAAAGTACAGGAAAAATAAGGAGATCAAGTTTCATGCAATGTTTACGAAGAATGATTTGTCATTATGTCGATTGAATCGTCTTGTCGTGGTCCTCTGTTGTTACTAACAGTCGTGCCGGACTCGGGCTTTGCCGATGCGACTGCCATAAAACTGATGCCTCTAAAAGAATATTGAGTTTTTCGCAAATGTTATTTTGGGGTGAATTGTCAACCTTTTTACCTAAGAACATATGACAAAAGAAGGTCAAGGCCTTTGTGGATGATTGTTTATTTGTCATCGGAACAGTCTTCAGGGTCATTTTTGTGCCCATTTGATCTTCTTATATTCTTGTCCTTATGTCCTGGATTTGACAAGGCCCCTACCACCCAGCTCATCAGTCACCCTTTTCGTGGTGTAGTCTACTCCATAATTCCATATTGTCTTAGTAACAGCCCCACTTGTTCCAAGCCTTTAACCTTGTTTAGGACTTCTCTAAATGTGACATTTTTTTGTTGGTGGCGATCTGTCAGCACATACAACAAATCACACAAACGGGACAAGTTCACCGTTAAGGGCCTTCAAGGCTCTGCAAAACGAGCTCAATTGGCAAATACCCACCAACTTATGTACACGTTCATATTGTGTGAACAATTATTCTATAATCGTTAAAATGATACTGAAATGTATTTTCCAATTGGCTGACAAAACCTTAGAAACGACACTACTTTTCTATGACGTCATTGATAAATGTTTTGATACGTAACTATTCATAATACAAACCATACTTTAATTTGATATGTGATCAAGAAAACTGATCGTAATAAAACAAAAACCCGATATGAATTTGTTTTGGGTAACAAAGTTACTCCAATAACACCAACGACATTGGCACAGATTTACGGTAACAGTGGAATTTCTGGCCTAACACTGGGTTGTGTTCTTTCCCTGTTGTGGTTATTACAGCCTCGATGATGTAGTGGTATGCGACCCCCGAGAAATGTACGGAAGGGATATACACGATGGGTCGTTTTACATCGGTGAAGGGGCCATGTATAGCTAGAAGGCAGCGTGTTTCTCGCCGTCAGCTCCTTGGTAGGCTACGGTTGACAAGTCTCTCACAAACACGGTCCTGATGCCGTGCTCTCGTAGTGTACACTATACTGTACCTTAATATGAGATTACTGATGATATGCTGAAATAATTATGTTAATAATCTCTACTCTAACTGACGACAAATCTTGTTTCAAATTAAAAAAAACAAAAGAAAGACAAATCAGATATTGTCATAAAGTTGTTGTATTGACATTTTTTTCATGCCACATCTATACACATTTGCAGGAGCAAACTTAACATTAAGCAACTTATTGGAAAAAGCCTTTTCGAAAGTATTAAGAGTAAAATAACAAGAATAGACTCGTAAATAAATGTCACACCTGTGTGTTTCTGGTGTGTCTCCTGGTGTTCACAGTACGGGGTAGCAATAATTTGTTACGGCAGGTGAATTTTGTGCTCTCTCTCAAAGCTAGATGTAACAACACACTAGGGGAAGATTGTACAAAACATAAAGCCGGCTTCTTAAACTACTGGATATTTACTATCAGTATCTGGTCAATTTAAGTGAATTTGATCTGCGGTTTAGAACTGAAATAGGTTAATTTGCTTGCGGTGATGAAATATTTGAAAGGTTTAGGTTGATTTTAGGTGTGGTGAAACTAACATGACCTGCAGACTGTACTAAAATGCTAAAATGTACACTTGTCTTCATTCATACCATCTTTAGCAAATGTGTCATACACGATTATAACCAGGAAAACACTTTCCATTTTAGTTTTGATTTCAGAAGACATTTTTTAATAGTTATGATTTATTGAATTGTTAGAGACTGGCCAAAGCCAAAATTGTGCATGTTGTCTTTCTCAATTATATGCTGCATATTTACGGATTGCGCGGCAAGTTTTGTTTGGGGTGAAACACGTAGTGCAAAACGTAACAACTGATTGGGCTGTTGATTCTCCTCATGACATACCCACTGCCGAAAGCCTGAAAACAATTGGACTATGTTACCATTGTTGACGAAAAGAATGACCTTGTACGTTCCATTGCATTTCCTGGCAGGCAATATACTACACTGGTTAAACTATGGGACATTTACCATCTGTGTCAAAATTTCCATTGAAATTCAAGAGTTAGAAAATAAAAAACCGAGTTTTGAGATGATAACAGCCAAACAGTGCAATATAAATTGTAAGATTGTCTGTTTGTTTCCATTGCGCTGTGTACAAACAATGCCTGCATGTAGTCCAGGCTCTGTGGCTCCTTTGTAAACGTGATGTCCCAGGTTACAAGGCCTATAGCTGTAAGAAACAAATGGCATTTTATCATATACACCTAGAGAGCTTCATATTGCCTTATTTGAGTGGAGGTAAATGAACTCATTCTTTACCGCATCCTATTGCCTCTAGCAACGACCGTTTTCATAGAGGACGTTTTCAATATCAAGCCTGCTATATTTCCAAGCTAACTAGAGCATCAAATAGGTGTAGAGCAGTAGAGAAGACTCTTCCGTATCTTTAAGGAGTTCCACGGCCATTTTGTCATGATACAATGTCTTGAGTCATACAACAGCTTTTGGTCATTCCGGAGAAGATTGAACACCCCCACCCCCCAATGTAATCACTAATCCGTATTGTAGGCATTGTTGCTGCTGGCAGTGTGAATGCTTGTGACAAGTAGGCCGAACTGTGTGAAGTAGTGACCAGTGGGACTTAGAGTGGTCACAGTAAAATCATCTGATTGTTTAGTTGTTGTCGTGATAGTTCTGATGGTGGCCGAAATGTTGAGGAAACCCACCTGTCTCATCAAAATTGAAACTGTTGGCTCTTTCGTGTTTTTAATCTGATTGAAATCAACTTTTCTCGATTATTATGATTTTTAAAGTTTACCGGCGATAATACAAAGCTCGCAACATGTTTGAGCAGGCTATCGGTACATCATTAAACTTCATGCCATATCGAACCACATGGGGAAAACCATTCACTGTGAAACATTTCCTATTCTATTGTTAATTCAAAATGGTATATCATTGTAAACAACTGATGGTTTTTGCTTTGGAGATAATTAACGCCATAAAAACAAATGCCGCCCTCAGTTGACGCATATCATATCCCTCCCCCACCCCCACAACCCCGTTATCGAAACTTTGAAAATGCGAACTTGGATGTGTCCTTTCTACAGGTGTTTGCCCTATGTCTTGCTTCGTACTCATCCTAGGACAGCCGTCAGGGAATTCGTGCTGTGCCTAATTGAGCAGGACCTGTTAACCGGACATTAATCTGAGAGCTGTGAAACGCAGGAAAATCGGGAATTGAACTACACGGAAACTCATTTCCGTTAACTAGAATATCAAAGCCACATGGGTACTGCATACTGTTTACTTGTCGTTTGTAGTCAGTAGAACATTGAGGGAGGAAGGAACAACTTTTGGGGTTTAGAGATGTTTCATTGGTGGGACTTATATGGTTGGGTCACATCATCGTAGACAGTCAATAAACGCCACCATCCTAATCACCATAGTTATTAAGATCAGTGAGAACAAGAATAAGAAGCAGAACGACAAAAACAAAACCACCATTATAATATCATCGCCCCACTTCAGTAATCTGTTCAATAAATTCAAATCAATTTTCTCTAAGGTTCATATCCGGGCCTTATCTGCTTATACTAAATCATATCTAAATCGTCGGCTTTTTCCTAAAGAGAGATCGGCTTATAAATTGCCACTGGTTGTCCACTGGATTTAGTGATGTTTGTTACAAATCTAAACATTTACGAAACCTTTATAAATGAAGTCATTTCTTTACCTGCTTCCCTGACAAGGCCATGGTTGACTGTAAATCTCTCCTGAGTATTTTTTCTCAAAACAAAACAAGATGCTTGCATTCATGTCGTACAGGCTCGTGAGGTCATGTACAGACGTTCTCAAACTTCGATTTATGTCACTTCCAGGTTTGCTTCTGAAGGAAACTTTTTTGCCAGATTTTTGTACGCAAACAGCCTTCATTTAGAGATAATGTTGAAGTAAAGTTTTTGAAGTAATTTGTTGATCTGCCTTATGGGCATGTTACTCATGTACCGTCCCGTGAGAGTAATGACATGTTGTAAACAATCGTTTGTTGTCATGGTGCAACAATCTTACTTTTCCCTCATATTAATCAACATATGACAAAACCAAGGCTGGACGGGAAATAGTTAGCAACCAATTCACATTTCACGATGATAATATTCATACAGAATTCATTTATGATTACCGATACATAGAAGGAACATGACCAAGTTATTGTCAGCATATGCGTCATTTAACGGCATGAATAAGAATGCTTAGATGTCACACCAACTCCAATAACGAAAAACCCATAGGTTTTTGTTTAACACATGTTCAGATTTGCAGCTCAGAAAACCGAGAGATAAACTACATCGACCAAATAATTATGATTAACTAACATGGCCTTTTCGAACCAAAGCTTAGAAAACAGCTAAACAATTATCTTCACGAAAGGCAACATATCAAACGGTAATTCATTTTGTGGCTAAGCCTTGAGATCGTAAAAAGAGTTGTTAGTGAAATTCAAGATTTCTGTTTTAATCAAGCTTGAGTTGCTTCGGGGATACAGCTTTTCTGCAAATATTTGTATAAATCTCTGAGATATGGGCTATTTTATAGCTTGTGAAAGTAGGGTATTCGTTTCCGAAGACCTTGGTTACTTACCAGAGATTCCTGTGCATTATGGATGAGGCTTAGGACTGGTATATATGATTGATAGTAACCTTAACCGGTTTGTACATGACTGCATAGATTGAATATCAGACTGATACCTCAAGTATAAACTCTAATTGATGAAATATGATGTAAATGGCATATGAATAGACACGTTGATTATTGCAGACAGCGATGTAATCAAAGATATCTACAACTTTGTCTCGTTCATCAGGAAAAATCATTCAGAAGTTAACGCAAATCTTGAGCGAAGGAAATACAATTAGATGGGATCATCGTAAAATACAGTCCATGTTTGAAACATTGATTGCATTGTGGTTAAAATGGTGTTCAAATCGGGTCCAAAACACTACTGATTGATGAAATGTTTTACATGTAGTAATCCAAATGTTTTTTGTCTTTGGTCTTGGAGTTGTCTTCACAGAAAAAAAAACCCGAGAAGCCTACAACAGAAACATTTTCCTCGCCGTATTTTCTTTTTGCAATTAACTGAAAACAATGTTTAAGGAGACATGCAGCTGTTTGTTATTAATTGTATATACATTTTGCTTACTTATTTAGATTTGTTCAGATGACGCAAGTGCTAAAGAACGATTCATTCTGCGAAAAAAATGCATGAATATTTATCATCCAGAATGTTGTTTGAAATACTTTGCGATATGTCTGCATACCGAAAGCACATGAATGATGTACCCCCAAACATTATGATAATCATTGTATCATTTTCTGCTCGGTGTTTTGTATGCTATCTTTTCTTTCTTTGAGGTATCTACTTTTTTAATACAACACTCAAACGTTGAAGAGCCAACCTTCTTCAAAGAAGACACACCGAACACGCTAACGGAGTCAGACCCAATCCCCTACTGTGATAATGCAATCATATCAGATTTCTATCTGCATTAATTTCACCATGCATCTTTATTATTATCCGTAATTCATTCGCAATCTCCTCACATCTTGATAACACATCATCATTCTTAAACTTGATAAGGTGAAATCTTGAAAGGCCAAGAAAACTTTTCCAATACACCTCTGCGTATCAGAACAAAAAGACCATGCAGTCAGGCTCAGTTCATTCAAACTGTGAACTATAGCGCAATGTGGTGCTTTTCGCTCATTTACATCGTTAGTATGGTTAATCACGACAAAAGTGACGTCATCATTCTAAAGCTTACTTGAAATTCATAACTGAAGATAAAGGGCTTTTGTGATATCAATGTTGTTTCATTAAACATTAAAGTCAGTAACGTACAATTGATAAATATAGAAACACATTTTAGATGAATGATTAAATATGCATTCATTTGTTAACACAAATAATATAAAATAAACAAGTATTTTCCGTAGTTTTTGGAAAATTTGAAAGCTTCAAACATGTGGAATTATTTCATTCTTGTTCGTTGCTTACTATTGTGATACAAGTGAACTATTCATATCTAATCATTATCTTTCAAAACCAAATCTTAAAAATCCAAAAGATGTTGTACCTTGATTTATTTTTGATGAAATAAGCAGAACTCTTTATTTCTGTCGTGCTTTCGTTTTAAAGGAAAGTGATCATGGTTTTTAAGCGACAAATATATTATTGAAATAAAGATGAAATGGCCTTACCGAACTGGATTTGATGAATACTTTAAAATTATATTCCTCATCTACAATTTAATCCTGAAGCAGCCTAAACTAGTTTACCAGACCATTTGCATTATGTAAATCATGCTTGTGAGTTGAAACTCATGCATTATAACCATTGCAGTTCTCGTTATTGTAGCTTAGCCCAAATCTGGTCAAATCCAGTAATTGGAGAGGCCCTTTTGGCATTAGTGGGGCTCAAAAAGATGATCACGTGACGTCTTGCCCTAGAAAATTGAGCTGGCTGACAAAAGCTTATTTCGTCAACCAAGATCCGTCATTTCATAATCTAGATAAGAGAGATACATTGATAATAGATGCAGTCGTGCACGCTTGTTTTATTATTAAATTAGGTTTTGCAGTGGAAGAGTAATTTTTAAGCACAAAAAGAACAATTTAAAATTCAGAAACTCAAAATCTATAGAACCTACAGAGACCGAATGCAACCACAACACATATCACTGTTTCCAATCCGTGTATACATATTTAAAACTTGGATAGTAACTCAGTCTGCATCGATCCATGAATATCTGTTAAGGAGTCGTGTACATTATAGAAGTAACACTGTAACTCGTCTGGCATTGTACTAGTCTTGTCTTGTGTATTTGACAGTGAGTCGGGGTGTTTTGTATTGAAATCATGATTGTAAAGTTCGAAAAAATTAATATCAGTTGTGCATAAGAAATTTGCATCTTACTCATTGACAAAACGACAAAGCGCCAGAGTTGCTTTTGATACGAGGTATCTGGAGGTCACACCTTATGCCCTGATTAGTTTTCCTCCAAATGATTGGTCAGTTCGTAGACGCAGTGGTCATGTATGAGTGATGGAGACAGGTGTGCGGACTGTACTGAACCAATCGGATGGTCGAAATCCAAGGACATTGCCCTTTGTTTCATGAGACTCAAAGCTACAGAGGTCCACCTGAATGTTGGGTTATGCAAATGTTAAGTGTCTGTACAGTTTCCGGTTTTTGTTTTAAGTTTTCCATCGTAAGATACGTTCTTTAATCAACACCCAAGAGTTAAATGCAGGTACATAGTGGATTGATTTAACTGCATCATGTTACACACTCTCATTTTGTCAGTAACGAGAACAAAGGAAAACCTATGAGAATAGTGACAAAATAATAAGGTCAAGTATTGATCAAATAATTCGAATAAATCACACACCTATTTAACATAAGCCATTCTTCTCGGTGAAATGCCTGGATTTCGTTGACCGCACCCTTCGGCCCCTGTCTACTTATCAACCGTGTTCCTGCGAATACAGAAGCAGGAGAGTGGCTTGCTACGACCTTATAACCACCAGGCCACGTCGAACGAATACCTCAGCCGTGATTTACGTACTTTCCTCGGTGTGCTGACGGCCTCAGACACGGTCCCCTCGTACACTTTAAGACCCTGGCCAGGACACGTAAACATGTGCTTGTAATAATTCTTGACACCCGGTCTTGCAAAGTGAAAGGGGGACGAAAATGGGGTGATAAATCCACGATTTGAGGGTAAAAATGGAAGGTCAGGTGCCATTGGAAATGTCTGGACTGTGGATTGATCGAAAAGGACCCAAATTTCAATTGGCTGTAAAAAGTGTATAGGGTTTCACTCCCTGCAGTCACTCCCCCTATCTTGTCTTGAAGTCAGGTTATTCATGTCTTATTTCCTAGACTGACTTTGCTCTTGTTTTTGTGTCTGTTTTAAGTAAGTTTTTTAGTTCTGCATTTGTGCATATTATATTGTTTTAATGTTGTTGTTTTTTAACTTGAATACAAAACGAAATAATTTACATCTTTATCCATTATATCGAAATTTGAGACGTCTTTTTAAATTTACAATTCTCAATTCATCTTTGACCTTCTCCATACCTTATTATTCAAACAATTATTAACCATCTAGCGATCTAAGCGGCATTTATTATTTATTTACAATATCAGAGCTTGGCATTTTTAACCCGATGTAAATGTGGTATAATTGTAGAGTCTACTTCATAGCGTAAACACTCACAGCATCACTGCCGGGGCTGATGAGCGAAATGCCCGTGCTCTTCAGCCAAGACACGGTCTACAAATAAAGAAATCTCACAGGAGATACATTGGAATATACTAGATTGTATAAACAATCATTCTATATGAATGGAAGGCAGAGATTTGACAGAGTTGACTTATATTTTTTTTTTCATAGCTGGATCATAGCTTTGTTGTCAGGTCATTGGTCTGGGGAAGCCATGCAAGACCAATTAGTAGATGAATTTCATTTTCCTCAAACCAATTTATACATGAACATAATCATTTATTTCACCTTTCATTTGAATTTATATTATATTCGGGAGTGCGCATGATTAATTGGAGCGGTTTGATCGCACGCTATATTGTAGATAGCCGTGATGTGTCAATGACAGAGTTGATGAATAATTTAGTAAAAAATGTCTTTAAATTCCCACAGCTCTGGACGCATTTCAAAACAAAGATTCACAAATGATTTAATATATAATATTCTTTACTTGGAACGTTCAGTTGGAGTTAATTTGATTTTTTTCTGATTAAGACGAAACAAAACAACCAATAAGTGTATTCTATTCTTCTTAACGTTTCCGATGTTGTCTCGCAAAAGTTGTTTGTACACAAATCTTTTTTAGTTATAAACAGATGCTGACATTCCCAACGAATTGTACTTAAAACACAGTCACTACAAGTGGCTGAAAATCGCAATCATATTTCTTGAATTAACCTAAACATTGTTCTTTCTTCTGACAAGTTAGGGTGTTTCTGCTGCAAGGGGTGGTTTACGCGCATAACACTATTATTTGACATCTCACAGTGAAGACTAATTCTGACTTCCACGGTTTTCTCGACAAAAATATAAACAAATGGAGTTCAAAGGTTGTAAAAGCTAAAAGAGCGAGTGCCTTTGATTTAGCTAGACGGGGTAGGAGTGTTGTTTTGCGGTGGCCGCGTTCCCCTATGCTTCCCGTCGGAATTTGGGGTCGGGGGGTTCAGCGAAGACGATAAATTTCCGGTGATTCAACTTGTAAATTGTCAGGGTGAGGGAAATAACAATGCTAATTTCGTGTTAGGAATGAAGGGAAATTGTACGAGTCTCAGAGTCCGTAAGTGAGGTAGCGTGGGCGGGGTGTAGGCTGCGCGGTGTGCACGGTGCAAAAGACGGTATGGAGTCACGGGTCATCGAAGACCATTCTCGGAAGATAGAATCCACTGGGCTTAGCGGCATTCCTTCATTTTATGCAATGCATAATTCTCATCGTTTCTTGCACGTTAACAAAATCTGATAAACTCTTGTAAAATAAGCAATGTGTTGAAGATGAGTTTTTAAAGCATCTGTTTGGATAGTACATTAGCTTCACAGTTTGATCAGTTCAGACCGTGTGTTCATTAACTCTTATTGTTTTGTTGTCGTTGTTTTGGGGAGACTTCAAGCGTTTTGATATGTATGATCAGAATCTAGCTATATATTTTAAGTAACAGAGAGTGAACGTTATTGTATCCATTTAAGTTGTTGTATGTGTTCTATAGACCAGTTTCTCAAAAGAAAAACGGTGGTAACAACCTTTGTGCAGAAACCATCGATCGCTGAGACAAACGAAATAACAATCAGATGATATAAAGTGACCTCGTTTTTGTGCTAGAATAAAAGTGGATGTTTTCATGTTCATTTTAAGAAGAAGAAATGTTTCATTATTTCTTCAGGAGAACCTGTGCACTCTGTGTACAAGATACAGCAAACCAGATGTCTACGTACACTGTATAGGATTTCAATCGTGTGTGTGAAATGCTGTGCATTACTGAGGTCATTTTCATTTAAAAAAACAACTGAAATAAGCGTTGATACTTTGGTCATAAGCAAAAAGAGACTCTCAATTTATCCCACCCGTCCATTGCTACTAAGTACAAAACGGCTTTTTTTTAAAAGGTTGACAGTTGACCCGAATTCAGCAAGTATTGACTGAGTTTAGATGATCTGTAAACTAGTTCTGATTGTAAGAAAATACTCTTAAAAATGACAAGCTATTTGGGTCATATGACAGTTATGCGTCTTTATACAGTTCACCTACGTGACTGATTCAGAATGCATGGTATGCATGTAGCTACATAACAGGTTATACTCCATTTGGTCGGCTTTAATGTCCAATTTGTTTCAGCCACATGTCGGCAGTATTTAGACTGAGGTTGTTTTCCTGGACCCAGCTTTTCTTGTCAAACCTTTCGCATGTGTCTCATGCTTTTTCTAGGGTATGTTATTTACACAAATTTAAAGGACATTTCATGATGTTTTTCATTTCTGCACACAATCTTTGAATTGCAGCTCTTATCGTTGTCATTGCTTTCTCTTTAATCTGTGTGTTTTCGTTAATCGTGTACCGGTATCTGATGAAATGGTAGGAAGTTCATAAGAAAGATGTGCAATGTGATCCATGATGCGGTACGTCCTTGGTTATTAACGATGTCCAGATCGCAGAGGGAGTTGCCTATAAATGGTTTTGTCCTTCAAGTAGTCGTATATACCCAAACTATTTTCATGCCATTTGTCATCGTCATCCCATGGTCACACTTAAGATTCCATGGAGATGGCATTCTGCGATTAAACAAAACCGTTTTTCACAATTTGGGAAGCATTTACCATGGCCACATAGTTCGTTCAATCTCGACACTTTTCACTCAAGTTTCCCATCCCAGTTGTTATCTTATCACAGTGTGCTAGACTGTGCTGAAAATGGAATTAACTATTCATTTATCATAGTTATCTAGTTGTATCTTATTTCGTATCTACCCATCGGTATTTTTTTGTATTTTTATAATAATTTTTTTTTTATGGCGACCCTGGTTAAGAGAAGACATAATTTCTGATCAATTTCTATTAACAGGTGCAGGACATAATCTATCCTTTGTCACGTCATCATGACCTCATAAACTGCTGCCTTGCATACAGTATGTGTCACTGAGAATAAAACACACTCCATGTCTTTTGTCGCGTCTTAAAAACCTCACTTCTGTGTCGTACGGCCTTGCCATGTGTGTTTTTCAAGCTGAGCCGGATACTTAGAGCAGTCGTGTGACCATTATTTAGTTTTAGTGCTTTGGAAATATTCAGTCGTCATTTCAAGGCAAGTGGAAATGAGACTTATGTATCAAGATGGAAAACAGGTGTATTATTTGCTAATTCATGTCACCATCTTGAATCAAGTAAATCAAATTTGTTTTCTTCGTGTTCTGTTTGATCATCTTTAACGTGATATTTTCTCCTATTTTCGTCCCTAACATACCTATAGCTGCACACTGTGCACGTTTATTTACAACGCATGGCTGTAATAAACGTTCCTCTGTCCTTCTCTGTCCATACAATTAATTGTTCTCCTCCAAAAGAAAATGTTTTCCAGTGTATTGCCCATGTTTTATTCACCGTTCATGAACAACGTGTGGCATATAAATGGTGTCTTAACTTTATTGGACTGCAATATTTCGTTAGTGGCAGAAACTATTGGACAGAACTCTGATTTGGGGTACCGTTAGTCCTATTGGAAAAGCTGTCCGTGCCCGTGTGTATGAGGGTCGGCCCTTCACTACAGTTGAATGGTAGGTTTCATTTGAGATCTTGCGGCAAAACATATTTTGGTCTCGAGGCCGGGGCAGTTGAATTTTGTCGGATGAACCAGAGAAAAATAACTGGAGAGCATTAAAACTAGGCTATAACCCAAAATGAATTTTAGAAAGTGGCACGTTTAGACTACGTGAATTTGATCTTCGTGATATTTTAACATTAGATTGATCGTAGTTGTTGAGTGCTCAGTGTTAGACAGGAATGTTAAAACAATGGTCAAATGTCTTCTAAAACAAACAATATTAATAAAAGATACGTTCAAATAGACGGAGCGTGAGCTCTTATGTGATTGATTTCACTATAATGTTTTGTTGATATCAATAAGTAAATAGAGCAACGAAATTTGTTGATTCTGGGGCAGGACAGACCTTGTCAGTCAGTCTGCTAGATGGTCCATTGGAATCAACACCTTGCTTTCAGCACAAACCCACTTTTCTCGATGGGCCATGCTTTCAAAGATTGTCCTGGTTAGGCCAAGTTATATGCGCCACACATGATGCTTCGTGTTTATACTGAGCCGTAAGGTCATCTTGTGTGATGGCAGGTTGTTATCAGAAAGAGACACTATCAACCCAACAGTGTAAACAGACTACGAAATTTCCTCATTCTTCTCTTGTTTTTATCACAGAAACTTCCCACTGACTCCCGTAGTGGAATTCAATATAAGGCATTCATTGTTATTTCTCACTCAGTAATGATCTTCTTTTTTACCTTTTCGTTGGTTACTTTTACACTTCATTTGTAAATTCTGCCGTTTGAACATTCTTGTTCTCTCATTCATCAGATTTTTACTTCCGAAAGTAAAAAAGTGTGCCGTTTCTGTGTATCTTTTTCAATCACCAGCAATAAGTCCACACAAAATGTCTAACTTTCCCCCACAATGTTAAACAAGTTTGTATTTTTAGTTTTCAAGCCTGGTTTAATTTGGATATTTGTATTTTGTTTCTGTTTTATCAGTTGAATGGTTGCATGAAATCGTATCTTCTCCAGAATTGCCGAAAATTCACAATAGCGTCTTCGTTGAACCATTAGGCTTTTATGAACATTAAGGGGTTTGATTTCGTTTCTTGGTATGTTCTATTCTTTGATTATTCACGCCAGACTGTCACAAAACTCCGGTGTCTTTGTCAATACAAGATTCGTTGTCGTCTCTCCTGCGTATCATAAATTGTGTCAGATGTCGACCACACACATACAAGTCAACTTCGAGATTGTTGAAAAATATGAACCTTTATTTCTTTATATTTTGCCAACATCTGAAACTTAAAATCTGTTGTATCGTCGGTGGGTTTTGAGTCAAAGGTCAAGAGCGGCATCTTGGTGGTTGCCTGTTCAACATCATCCAAACTACGGGGATTTACTCTCAGTATTTCAGTCGTACGCAAATTGTTCAATCAGTTTTGTTTAAATTCTGGGGGCTATTGGCCTGCTGGAGCTCGTAAAAAAATATGGCGATTAATGAATACTAGTTTGGCATCCAGCACTACGATTACAGTTCCAACAAGTAGTCACAAATTGAAATTACTGCGAGGACAACCTGGTTTAGATTAAAGTTCTTGTGGATTAAAATGAAATTAAATGGAAAGGTGAACAGCCGCGATAATGTGAGGAATAATTTGTGTTGATTTATATCTCAATTTGTTTCTAGTAATTGGGTTTTGGGGGTGTGGACAGGTATGGAGATATTGGTAAACTGGATGGGCAGGTCCCATGGTAGATATTTATATATGGTTGAAAAATGACTTCATTCTGGTTTTGGTCTTTTAAAAATTTGCATTCAAAAGTCTTCAATAGTCAGTCATTATTTTGTTGACAGGGTTTGCATTGATGAGCTAATTTATGCTTTACTCACATTATTTCAATAACCAGTATTTCGTGCAGCGATGACGCATAACAATCAAGGCATATAGCATACGTGCTTAAGTGTGGTACCCTGACCCGCTGAATGTATTTACATATACAACTGTATGAATTTAAATGGACCAAGATTGGCTTCGATAAAAGCGATCAATTAGAGAAACGAATTAATGAAAGCCATGAAGGCCTTACTTATTTCCCCTTTCATTACAACAGTGAAGTTGAAATCAATTCCCCATGCACTGATTATATTTAAGATAAAGTAAGGGGTGTATCGAATGGAACTGAAAGCTTCGCGAAGACCGTGAAAGTTGAAGCTACCTCTGGGAGAAAGCGTTCAGCAAGGGAGCCAAAGTACAGGTAGAACCCTTGGTGTAATGACTGACACCAAGCTTGAGTTGTCTACCCACGGGCAATTCGCTAACTTTGTGTTCCTTCCAAGCGTCTTGGGAATTCGCCCCTCGTTGTCTTAGACTCAACCCCGTCTGAGAAGGGCGACCTTCCACCAAACGTAACGGTGGAGTGATATTTCCTTCTTGACTTCGTGGTTACATTTAATAACTCCACGGGTGTTATGCCCTTCTAGTGAGCAGCGGGCAGGCTCAGTCCGGCCACCGGTAAATGTGTAGAAATTCACGGCGGCTTGGGTGGACAGTGATGCCTTAATTGTGCTGTCTCATCCAATGGTTTACCTCTCAAAAGGTTGATTTAGTCGGACAGTTTACGTTCTTCATTAATTTATTTATCATGAAAAGATAAAACAATTAGCCATACCGATTAGTTGTCCTCTTTCTTTCAAAACATTTGTATTTCTGCGTGTGTTATTGTTTTAATGGGACTTTAAAAGGGGAAATGTTTCCCCACGACAGCACGAAGGCCTTCACAATTTGGCCACAATAACCACAAATTCCTCCAAACATGTCCCTGATCCAGTTTCTTAATCAACTTCATTGAAAGCACCCCAACAAGATTTGATTTTACATCCCCTTTTCATTAAGTGAATCAAATAATCATAACACCGCTACAAACCACAACGAGAGAGATGGCACGCTTGGCTAATTAAAGAAGTCCGCATGAAGTGTCTGAAATCGCCGGATAGGGACCATGTTTTCCTTAATTGAGTTGTGGGTGAATTTTGATCAGATCCAGGGCATGGTTTGGCGTAGTGAGCCGTTTGACAAAAGCCACATGCCACGAAGAGTATAGATGAAAATCAAACTCTCTTAGTAATTATTGAATGATATTAATTGTAGCTTAATCATGCAGTTTGGAGAGACACTTGCCAAGGTCTTGCTGTCAAGGCAAACAATGCAGAGTCTAGACAGCTGATTAGCCCCTGCAATGACATTGTAATTAACTTGCTCAATACTTACTTACTGTAATTATACCGTTATCTTTAGGATAATTTAGAAACAGTTATTAGCTCAGTACCATGAAGCAGTATTCGAGTCTTCATCACCTTGTTCGGGTCTGAAGCTGAGAGTGAAAATGTAGTCTGGTTCCTTCTTTTTTAGAATGAGAATTACATTTATTGATGTTGTTGTTGTTGTTGTTGTTCTTGTTGTTGTTGTTGCTGCTGCTGCTGCTGTTGCTGTTGTTGTTGTTGTTGTTGTTGTTGTTGTTGTTGTTGTTGCTGCTGCTGCTGTTGTTGTTGTTGTTGTTGTTGTTGCTGCTGCTGTTACTGTTGTTGTTGTTGTTGTTGTTGCTGCTGATGCTGCTGTTGTTGTTGTTGTTGTTGTTGTTGTTGTTGTTGTTGTTGTTGTGTATTCAGAGAACCCAACCAAGATGGTTGCACGCTCAATGTCGTGCGTGAGCATCCAGTGACTTTGTATTGCGTGAGGGACTGAATCTTCATGTTGTAGAGGAAGGGGAAATGTTATGACTGCTGTCGCGTGAAACTTCTGCCAAGAAAATATTGTCATGAGGCATTAGGAAAACAAAGCGTGTTTGATTAATAAAGTTGCTGCTTCCTTGATGCATAGTGGGCATTTTCCGACTCCATTTAAGTCTCTTTGGTGCACCTGTTCATGTCATAACAATTTGATGAATAATGTGTATTGTTTTAACAACAAGTAGGCCAAAGGAACCAAGTGTGATGAAAAGGAAATGTTGAGTCAATAGAGGGCGGTAAACTTATCATTGACGGGCGGTTATACGCTTTTGAGATCGTTGATACTAATCAAATCAGAATAACATGAGAATTATTTGATGCACATTTTTCTCTTCGTCAAATGTTGAAAACCTGACCTGTGCAAGGCTGTGTAGGCATTGTTTCTGTTTTGTAATAACGTAAGACGTTAGCCTAATGGTGTTTACTCTGGTTACCGGATACTTTTCATTGATGTACCATTGTACCGTTATTTTCCATGACTCTCTATTCCGACCGCTAGCATCTTGTGTGTGTTTTTTTCAAGTTTAATCTTCTCAGGAGGTCCAAAAAATCTTTCTTGGATATCATATGGTGTTTGGATCCAAGTTACTTCCATTTACAACTATTTAATCCCCAGCCTCGTAGCTCACCGTCTTAGATGACTATTAAAAGGTCAAAGGTCATCTGAAGCGGTCAACTACAAAAGTGTTTATTGTAATTCCACCAGGAGTCGTTTGTTTTAAATCGAATCTGGAACTGTAACCAACTCCCTGCGACCTCAGCGGTTTACAAGGCAATCGAGACAAACAAATGCAAAAAGAAAGATTGGATGGTATTTATGTCCGTCATTACCTGCACTCAACTGTAATCACCTCACCACTAATCTACTCCGTCGTGACTATTTCCCCAATGTCATATCCATCAAAACTAACATTGGTGTTGTTTGTAAAATTGCTCTACAAAGGATATTACCTGTTGAGAAATAATGAGAATGTGAAAGAACGGCTGGTAGAAGTAAAGTTGTACTTTGTGGTTGTGGTTGCTGGGCACGTATTCACCTCCGTGAAATTGAATTCTGCTCTCAATTAAGTCGTCGAAATTGAGTTGTAATTTGGGGAAATTGATAATTCACAGCAAATAACTGAAGCATGCTTTAGTCAAGCACAGTGTAACCAGAGAGAGTAAGTTTATATGCAAATGATTATCTTAGACACCTCGTTGAACCGAGTTCGTTATTAATGAGAATGACATTGTCAGAGGAGATACTGAATGAGAAACTGTGTGGTATTAAGTCTCCATTTTTTAGATAGTACAACCATAAGGGGTTGGACTGAAACCATCGTTCCCTCATCCCCTCTGTCCAGTCTGGTGACACAACATGTGACTTGTTTGCTCTTTAATCAAGGCTCGTCAAGTATTCCTGGCGTGTGTATTAGCCATGTCAATCCAGATTTCTCTCTGTAGTGTTAGTTTTGTCAGCTCTCGTTCCAGTTGAACTTGAGAGACGCCTTTTTAGATGGGTTAGGGTTGGCTGGCTTAAGCAGAGTGTCAAAGGGATGATTACACGACAAGTGTTAATTAATGAACCTGACATTTCCAATGTGGCATCTGTTTGTTCTTATCTTTAGAAAGCAATTTTTCACGTTTGGTGAATCGACTTTGATTGACAGATTGCATGAGATAGCCTAATAGAAGACGCATCGATGACGCAGCAATGGGAAGAGATTCTAGATTTCGCTCGATTTTTACTCAATTTAGTTGTATTAATGGAAAAGCAGAAAGACGTGTGAAGCACCCCGCCCCTTCTTTTAAATTAATTTACGTCCTTATTTTCTGACATGCAACGAACAAAGGGAGCTCTACAGGTCTGCTTTTATTACTATTTGTTATAACACAACTATTGTTGTTTATTCGTCATCAATGTAAAAAATAAACATACTCCACAAGAAAAGTATACGCAATACAAATACAGTTGACAACTTCAGCTAAAAATCAAACGACACATTGCTCTTTTGCACTTGGCTCCCGGATAAAAGGGAGCAGGTTTAAACATACCACAGTGATATTTCGCAAGTTTAAACTTATGACAGAATAATATAGGCCTAATATATTAATTTTTTGGGGTGGCAGATTTTGTCAGTAGTTTGGAACCTTTTCATTCCTATCTTTAAGGGTTATGACAGAGATGAAGTCTCCTCGACCCTTTTGCACTGTCCAAAGTCGTGTCAAAAAACCTGTGAAAATCATTTCCCCTCTGTCTTCACGCAAGGTCGATGGTGGATTGGTTCTGAACCAGTGAACATGTCACACCTCTTGGTGTAGATGGACATCAGAGCGGTGTCGATGAAGCTGACGGGAGGAATGCTCACATATCACGGTTCGCGTTGACTGCGCGTCACGCGTCACAGCATACCTACGTAGGTGACATGGCGTTGACACAAAGTACTTTGATTTGCAGATCTACCTGATTTTTTGAAAAATGAAAAATAGTAACCGTTAAGTTTCCTTTATTCCACCAAACTGAGGCAGCGAGATAGAATAGCCTGACCCATTATGTACGGTTCATTAGTGTACGGTCTAATGGCGTAATTTTGCGGCATGTAAAGCTCGATCAAATTAATTGTAAAGTAAGGAGCGATACAGCAACACGTATGGGAACGAGGTGAAGGGAAAGTCAGAACTCCTGAATTTGAATATTTCCCATCACGTGACACGTCGTATTTTACGGAGCAGGTAAATGCAGCGCTTGTGTGTTGACGATAGCAATGACTGGAGGTCAATAACCTTCAATGCCTTTCATAATTTAATTTAGTAACCCCTGACCCGAGTAAACGTGAGTGTAGTGTTGGAACTGAAACAGTTTGACATTAAACATTGTTTACGTTTTGTATACAGAGTTGGAGTTCGTCGTCATATGACACGACGTCCCGGTGTTTGGATCGAGTAGTGTGTGGCAGGTGAACATGACGTCATCATAGAGACGACTATCATCTCTTGTTGGTCCTCGTACTGTGAGACTGAAGGCTCCTCATTTTGATTTCATCAACTGTTTTCACCAAATTCTCATAGGGAAGTTGAGCATTAAGTCGACCACTTTGGCACCAGACGATTTTAGACTCGTGCTAGTCGCTTGGTAGTTTCATCGAATGTAATTGCAAGGGCCGACTAGCTTACACGAACCAGAGAACCAGACAAGTTTAACATAATGCCTTCTGGCTATTACGCTACCGGTCAAGTTTTTTTGTCATTACAAATAATGATTTAATACACTGTGATGGTAATTACCGGGCATGTTCGGGACTGTCTTTAGAAAGGCTTCTATCCTTGCCACAAGGTACATGCAAAATAATCACTGTCAAGACTAAGCCACAATGTGGTTGGATATCAAGAAACACAAGATGACTTCTCTGCTTGGGTATTTACCTTTGTTAAGTCACTATTTAAACCTCTCCGGGTTTGGTACACTCAAGGCTACTCTGCAGGCCCCGTTCTGACGCATCACAGCAGTTTCCATGGTTGGTCTTTTTCTGTCACAACAGAAGGCACGTAAGGATTAACACCTTGCACTGAAGAACTAGACCAATAGGCCTGTCATTGAAGTATTCACAACCAATTGCAAGCTAGCTCTGAAGACACCCCGTGAGCTATGGGCTTAAATGACTGTACATGAGGACACTTTGCAAGTTGAACTACTTCCCTTATGTCATTAGTTTCATTTAAATCAGGTCAGACTCATCCACAAAACCAGTTGTGTATAAAGTGTTGAAGGTTTGTATGATTCAACAAAATGCAAGAGATGGGAGTAGGTATAGTTATACACAGATTAGGAACTCAAATTACCTACACTTGAACTCAAAGCACTTATGTTTTGTCATTTAGGTTTCGTTTGCAGCTCATTTTGATATGAATTTGAACTTGATTGTTGGACTCCCAGACTGTCTGCTTTCCAAATGATTAATGTGAGTCTTATGAGGTACATATTTAACGTGTCTTGTAAAACTGATGACATCAATTAATTGATGTTAGCCTGATAAATACCGATCACCAGCTAATCTGCGTCAAAAGGAATGGTTTTGATTGATTGGGAATATTTGGCGCGGAGCCATGCGCTATACTCCTTGCTGATTTCTTGGTGTTACACCCTTGTGGAGTTTGACGAGTTTAGACGGTCCGGAACTGACTACTGGCCCCAGTCGTTGTGTCTGTCACACCAGAGCTGCGTGAGACTAAGGGACGTGTGGAACAGGACAATCTTAGTCAAAGTGGGCCGGTAGGGAAAGGCTAATGAACACGCTAGAACTCTCTCAATTCATCCGGACCCATATTCTCGACAGGAAAACCAAAGAGCCTAAACTAGGCCGTCTCTTTAATAATAAAACAAATTCTTGAAAAATTGGTAACCTGTTTGATACGAAGGGAATATTATTCCATTGTCATTTCTTTAAT
>CM021532.1:20544340-20556130 GCA_010994315.2 Pisaster ochraceus
TTTTGTTTACCAAATTAACATCATTTTTAGTAAGTCAACTTGTGGTGAAAGTAATTTCTATGTACACAAACTTGATATAATAAATTTAAGTCGATGAAATAAATATCTTCAACTTTAAACTAAGCAATGTTTTCCACATTTGGAAGATCCAGTTCAAGAGGCTGTGTACAGTGTTCTAGCCAGGCATACAACAGCGTGTCAGGCCGACAGACTATCAACAAATTCAGACATGCTTTTTTCACGCTGATACGCTATCTATATGGTACCAAGAATCATGAACGTTTTCTCTTTGTTTGGGGTAAAGACTTCTTGTTTGTTTTCTTTTGCTTTGTTTTTTTCAATCAAAATATTTCTTTTGCGACGCACTTTCACACAACAGCATCAAAAAAGTTACCGTACTATACATGTACGACATACGGCCGGCTGCAGTCAGGAAGCAGCACTCAACCCACCCTGCCCATCAGCACTGTAGAATCGCCTACAGGGTTTGTTTGAGCAGTGAGCATGACATACCGAATTGACTGTACGACAAAATTAACCAATGTAAAAATTCAACACATGCTATGTAGGAACGCAACAGCCAATAAAAACATTTGTTAATGAGACTGTCAAGTCCATATCTGCTTCTCGCTTCCATTGATAGATTGCCCTGCACTGTGCGATATGGCTATGCAGACTTGCTGTGTGGGAAATGTGAACTGGTTCACAACCAGACTGCATGGTGTCCGTTTAAATCATAAGTTGGCACGGAAGAGTGCACCCCACTAAATAAGGAGAAAACAGAGCGTCAACCTCAATAATATTTTGTAGGCCCTCTAAGTATTCTCAATTATCAGATTATACAGATTTGAGAGCCCAATTAAAGGAAAACAGTGAAATAGTTTTGCCCAGTTGTGACCTGGGGGATGTTGACTTCCAACTTGACGTATTTTGGATGACGAAGGCCCTATAATCTCAAAATGGTGTTGGCCATAATTTGTTAACTTGGGGTTTTTAACGTGTCTTTGTTTATAATAATTTGTAAAGTGGCAATCAGTGTGATAATGTATATTGGGTATTTTAATCCAGCCATAATTTCAAATCAAATTTTTAATGGGCAAAACAGTTTATTTACAGGGAAAATTAAATGTTAAATATTACAAAATGTTGGATTGCATCCCAGTCAGCGTGTTGTTTTTAGTAGTTTGGGGGAATAATTTATTGTGTGAAAAACAAATGTAGTTTTCTTCTTTCATGCAAAAATTGTTAAATATTGTTTGCAAGTTTTACAAATTGTTCACAAGCGTTTTGATCCTGAAAACTCCAATAATTTAAAAGGAATGATGAAAAAACATCTTTGACTGGCAATAGTAATAGACATTTATTTTGGTTTTACCCTTACACCAATGTGTATTAAGCACTGTATTCACAGTGCTCTCCCGAGTTCTGTGAAAAAAATCCACAGGCAAACACTCGTGAGGGATTCGAACCCTCAAACTTTGCATTGCTAGAGCAGATGTCTTACCACTAGACGACTGAGCTAGCCCGATGGCTAGAGGTGGGTTCGAATCCTTAGCAGTGGGTACTGCAATGATCTAATAGTTGTTAATAATTGCATCGAAGATACAAAAAATTAATTTGGTCAAATCCCAGCTGTTTGCCTGTGGATTTGTTTTCACAGAGCTCGGGAGAGCACTGAGTATACAGTGCTTAATACACATCGGTGTAAGGGTAAAACCAAATTAAATCCTTTATCCCCGATGCAAGCATTAACATCTATATAATCATTACAGTACCCACTGCTAAGAATTTGAACCCGCCTCTAGCCATCGGGCTAGCTTGGCTGTCTAGTGGTAAAACATTTGCTTTAGCATTGCAAAGGTCGTGGGTTTGAATCTCACCTGAGTGTTTACCTCCAGATTTATTTCACAGAGCTCGAGAGAGCACTGAGTATACAGTGTTTAAGACACATCAGTGTAGAGTAAAACCAAATTAAATCTTTATCCCTGATGCAAATATTTACATCTATTTGAGCAACGACAAGTTAGTGCATGCATGCTGAATCAACTATGATATTACAAGTTCATAGTTGCATGATACAAGTTGAAAGCAGCTGCTGAGTAACAGTGTAACTGTAAGTTTTTCAAGTACAATAATAATATACTAATCTATTGCATTATCAATCAAGGCGGGTAGGGTTTGCAATAACTGTGTTCAATTTGGATGTTGTGCCATTCAAATTTGTTAGCCTATTCTTAAGTTGTTTGTATGTTGTTATATTTAAGCATCAAACTACAGGGCAGGCAATGCTTGAATTGAAACCATAGCTTGTTGAGTGGCTGTACTAGAAGAAGTACATGACCCTTCTCTTCTTAACCCCTAACCCTAACCCTAGCCCAAACGCTAGCCAGAATATTTAGCCCTGTACCCTGAATCAAAAATGTCATGTTTCTAAGTGGGCTCATACATATAAAGATTTAGGAGAAACTATTCCCATCTCTAATGATGACCTCCAACTCTTTGTTCAAGAAAGTACGCAATCATGTCAACATTATTTCTCCTTTGGAGTTTGTTTGATCATCATTTTAGGGTGGGGGAGCAGAATGTGTTGACATAAGGAGAGGGGATGGCTGGAGTAATGGTTGTTCAATATAACAAAATCTGGCAAACTTGACCCTTTATGGAACCTTGAAATCTAAATACATGTAAATTTAAAAAAAACACTCTCTAAAATGTTCTTCAGAACCACCGTAGGATACTGTCAAGACTCAAAAGTCTCTGGATTGTTCAACTGGAAGGAAACTATATGAGAAGAATCAACTTGTGTGTAAATATGCAGGCACTACTCATTTGAGAATGTACACAAAACACCACAGAAGCAGTTTGTTAAAGACTGCCCTTTCTAATCAAATTGAAGAAAAAAAAGTAAATGTGTTTTTGAAATATTTATAATGTCCTGAATGTGGTCTCCGATCAGAGTGTAAAAATAACTTCCTACATGTATATAGGGTGCATCCCCACTAAATAAGGAAAATACAAAGCGTCGGCCTCATTATTATTTTGTAGGCCCTCAAAATATCTATATTAGACATATTTGAGAGCTCAATAAAAAGGAAACAGTGTACAAAATAAAGCCCAGTTGTGACCTGGGGGTTGTTGACCTCCAACTTGAGGTATTTTGGATGACATAGGCCCTGAAATAAATAGTCCTATTGGCTGAGAGGTGTAGGGACGATTTTCAAGATTGATGCTTGGACGTTTGGAAAATTCTACTGATGTAGGGGTGTTTTTATTTGGAGGGGAATAACTTTACGTGCCCAGTGCCTCCCTGTAATAAATTGAGCAGAGGATAAAAGTTCAAGAGTCAATGGATAATTTCACTTTAGAGTAAAAAACTGTGAGACTTTGAAGTATTTTTTGTGTATTGTTGAATATTAGCATTAATTTGCACTGTATGCTATGGGAGTTTATTTAGTGGGGTGAACTCGGAACATTATGACTGATGGTGGAGGAACCTTCTCATGATTTAGGGTTTTACAACTAAACAGATGCCTACCACTTGCAGAATATCTTAAGAACAAAAGTCCTTGGTCAGGGTATGTTAAGAACAGCTGCAGTTTTAATTTAAACGATGATTTTTCCGTCGAAAAATTGGAGAATTGTAACTAGAATTTGTGTCTCCTATTTAATCATTGCTATTCTGTAACCAATTGTGACCACCGTTGTTTGTACGTCGCTAGCCTTCCTACCTGGTACCCTAGATTCAATAACTGTCGTTCCTTTTTAAATATCAAGTCAATCGTAAAGTAATTTGCTTTTTTTACCTTATTTAATAAACCTCCAGGCAATTATTTTTTCCATACATACATTACTTGCCCAGTGGAAATACTTAACGGCACTGTCTAAGGTAACTGGTAAAACAATAATTAAAAAAATAAATCTAAAGATCGTTTACATTTTACTTTTAAAATGTGTCCCAGTCTTTAAGTTGTTAGTGTTTTTATTCTTTATTTATTTAGAAATTTTAAATAAAAGAAAAAACAAACAAATGCTATGCCATTTAGCAAACATACAAGTACAAATACTCAAAAACTGTTTAATTAGTTACTATGATTAGTAAGTTTACGCAAATAAGCAGGAATTTAAATACAAATATCAGCTTAATATATGAGGAATTCTGAAAACGCATGGGCAACAGAAGGGAATCAAACATTATTTTATGAAAAGTCTGTAATTTCCTCAATACAATAGGATTATTTAAAAGTGATCTCTTTATATAAAAAATGTTTCATTTAAATCTTTAAATTAGGTCATGAGAAAACAAAAATGTGTATCGGAAGTATGGGTTATCAGTATCTAATCTTGAAAACAACTATCACATCAAAATAGTACCCAATATTATTTTGTGGACTAGCTTGTACACTGTATAATTTTGTATCTTTAAAATAGTTTCAGATGAATTTAAAGGGTAAAACGATGTCTATGAAATGGCCTAGAATGAACCAGAGAGCATCTTGACCTTAAATTTCTTCGATGGGGCCCCCGGACCACACGTCATAATGGCCTGGAGCTCGCAATTATTTTTGTTATTAATTCCCAGACCCTATAATGTTGTCCTGGGTAGAACACTGGCTGTGTAGCCATGATCAAGGCAGGCCAGTGACACATGGAATTATGAACTCTCAACCAGTTTCTGCATTAGTCCCATGGCTTAATGAAAAAAGTTGTGACACGCCGGACTAAAGCACCAAACTTTGCAAACATGTTTTAGGGGTCCCATAGAAGCATATTAGGGGGGGGGGGGTGTCTGGTTTGTCATCTTCAGGTCAGTAATCTTTAGGGATTAACTTTTTCCACATAGCTCTGCCTGAGTGTCTGAAAAAGAAGCTGCAAGGTCCTGTGTCGTAAGTTTCCATGATATGCGGAAGTGGCCCTCTATTGGTGAAAAATTGATAGGCAGTATTATAACACCACATGAAATCTTTAAATTATTTCATGAAACAAACATGATTTCTCTAAAACAAACACATTTGTTTCATCATCATCCTTACAACACGTTGCTTATAGCTTACGCATTGCTTATAGATTACAAGTAACCTCATCTCAAGTTTGAACCTTGTTTCAAGATTAATTTTAACAAATTATTTGTTTGTTATAAGAACTGAAGTTTATTTATACAACATTTTTACAAGTATTTCTCTTGTAAAGAATAAAAAAAAGAATTCTAAAAGAAGACTTGATTTCAAATGAAAAAGTCTTCATTCGGCTTGTTTTCATGGGGTTTTTTTTAATAAGCATTTATTTACAGAGTCTAACATTTATTTAGGTACCGATATGCTCCATATTGAACTGATCTGATTAAGATGAAGAATTTCACATGTTGAGAGCAAGTTTGTGCTCAACACATTGAGGGCGCACTATACACAAAGCGATGATTTACGTTTTTAATAAGTTTCAAGTCCTGGGATACCTGGACACCGTACAATAACTTACACTTTTGAGAGAACAATACATTTGATGTCATTTTTTGATCTTCCAAACTGAATCAAGAATTGAACACAAATGTTCAAAAGGTCAAACAACATTTAAGGTAAAATATAAATGATAATATGGTACTTTACCAAGCAAAATTGAGACAGGCTCTTTGCATAGCAAAATGCTGGGAATTAGTGATACAATCTCTTTTTCAATCTTTGTTGTTCATAACACTGAATGTAACACTTAGACAATGTTTCAATCAAACATCAAGAACATGCCTCTAAATAATCAGCCTGTACCTCAGGGTTCTGCCCAGGATTTTTTCAGTGGCGGAAAAAAATGGGCGGGCAGGGGTAGGGTTGAGGCAGCAAAAAAGCAGGGTCAAAGGTCACTCACAAATATAAGATGAGGTCACAGCTGTTAAAATACCTAGCCTACCAGTAGTTTGATGCAAAATATTAAATTTAAGGAAATAAAAAATACTACAGACAGGAACTGTGCTTTGTGATACATTGCAGTTATTGTATTCAGATATGCCTTACATGTGCAGGTCGGTCAAGCTTTCAAACAACTTCAGCAAGAAGAATTTTGACAACTTGTTTTTCAAGTAATACTCCATTCCCACCCGTTCTTAATGCCTGATCAAGAGTTTTGTTGTGTGTTGCAGTCCTTCTGATTTGAAAATCCCAGGCGTGTGAAAAAAAGCACACCTGGATTCTTCTAGGCGTGTGATTTTTGTGGTACAGGCAAGGGATCTTGTGAAGGTAGAATTGGTTGTACACTGGACACTTTATCAACGAAATCTCCCATGATTGATACTTATTTATCTAAACACTTAAAGAAGCATACAATTGTCAAAGCTAAAAAAAAAAAAAGTTTGCAAACTTGTGCTTTTTGAACGATCTTATCCCCTAATTTCTGCCCTTCATCAACAACCATTTCCATGGATTCGTGAATAAAGGATCGCTTGTTTAAAATAGCTTCTTTTGCAATACATTTTCGATTGAACGGTCGGTCGACGACGCACATTTGGGAAAATAGTGCGGCAAGAGCGATGTGTTTATGAGTACGAGGCTACAATTTTGTATGATATACCACAGCAGGAAGGAGGTCACGAAGGAGACTCCACCGCACGTCTTTTAACCCCTGGAAAATCGAATTGTGTGTTTCCCTACTCGCCTACCTATTGTAGTATGGAACATGAAGGAGAGAGCCAGACTAACAATGTGCATGCATGTTTTAACGTTCGCATACTGAAATGAACGATCACAGCTAGTAAATACCACGACTAAGGACTTTATTGACAGAAAACAAGCTGGATATCTTGAATTTACCGGTAGATTTTCTTTTAAAAACCTACATATTAAGTTGAATAATTAATAGTTTGGCAAGAATTTAATTTGGCAGTTAAGTTAATTCACAAAATTTGAAAATTTGTGGTGGTCGGAAAAAGAAAAGATTCCGTCAGTGGTGGGAGGGGAATCATGAGTGCTGGGCGGGTTTTCCGGCACCGACCACCGTGGGCAGAACCCTGAGTACCTCCATTGAATTGGAAGATAATACACTAACAATCTAATCTGAGTACATCATTTGACAAACTCGACCGGCCCAGGGATTCCCCATATTAAATTGAGCAGGAGATAAAAGTTCAACAGTCAATGGATAATTTCTTCTTTACAGTAAAAGGTTGTGAGACCTCTAAGAACTGTTTTTGTATTTTTGAATACTTAGCATTTTGCACTAAATGCTTAGGGAGTTTATTTATAGGGTGCACCCTACAGTGTGTTGACAATGAATTTCAGTGTTAAAGGTCATAGAGCTAGGATGTTGTTGTCTGGGTTGTTTATCAATGAACATGACAATGTAAACAACTCAGTTAGTGCAGTTTGTTATGAGCACAATAATAAGTACAGTGATGACAAGGTCACCCTCTGAGATCTCTGGAAGAAAGAACGCAATGTTTTATGTGTTTTATTTCATTTTGTCACATCACTTTTTTCAACCCTTAAAAAGCATTGTGGTGAAATGACTACATTGAAAACTTACAATGCGTGTACATCAAGGATGAGGACGATCACCTTTTATTGAATCGCCTTTATGATTTCAAAAATGTAGCGGAAATTTAGGTCAGCTTCTTTTTTCCCAAGATCTGTGAAATTTTTTACAATACAACTTCTAACTCAAGCTTTTATTTATTAAAACTACCTGCAAAAGAAAACATTTATTAAAAACAGCACGATGAAAGTTTGTTTTTAACACAATTGCCACACTACACATTGTAGCTGCTGTGTGAGGTGCCTGGAAGTCAAGATTCTCTTGAAAACCCATCTACTCTTAAGGTCAACTTGTACACTTTATTGGTGAACACTAAACTCGATTGGACGGTTTATGATGTATATCATTTGCATTCTTTACTTTGGTTTTTAAAAATGCCCTCCAATAACAAAAGTTTAGTGAGCTGAGGATTCAATGGCTAAGAAATGTACTTCAATAAATTGGGTCAAAATAATTAGTCATTTTATTTGACTGGCGCACAGTTCACTCATGGTTTTGATTTCTATAAATCGGACCCAACTAAAATTGTGTTAAGGACTTTTGTATCTGAACAAAAAAAAGAGCTACATGAAAAAAATTGAGATCTTATAGTTTTTTTCTCTTCCTATCAGGAACAACTTGAAGAAAGCGCTCATAGTGACTATAAGATGTGATGCTAAAAGATCAAGAAAATGGACTTACCTTGATGGTGTAATGTCAGTCTGCAGACTGCTGGAGCTTCAAACTTGATCTTAGTTTTGTCTGTAAAATATAAGAGCTATTTCTAGTTTACGTGACCATCATAGTGTGTAGATAAGATGCAGTATCTTCCGAGCTTGTATTAACGAGAGTCGACTGTACACGCTAAAATCAAACTGTTACTCAATAAGTAAGACATGGTGTCCAAGTGTGAACATTTTGTTGAGGGTACACGCAGGGTTAATTAATGGCCGAATAAACAAAAATGATAACAAGTGGCTAAACCTAGGTCCCCCTGTTCTGGACAGTACTGGGGGATTTGAAGAATGTTTGGTGTGTTTATGTTTAGTAACCTTCAAATGACAGTGTGGGGCAATACCTATTGACACATAGGCCTATATAATTATTGGGGAAGACTATATGACTTGTGATTTGTAAAATTGTCATTTGGCCAGTGTTTTGCATCAAATTTTGTTCGTTTACACGACTCAAAAACAGCCAATAGTTGATACATTAAAAGAAAGTAGATCAGGAGAGTAAGAAAAATGGGCAGGAGATAGGCCTAACATTTAAGTTTGTTTAGTTTTCTTGTAGGCCTACCTCTTGTCTCTATTTTATTATCACCGATTAACATCAGCGACACCGATAGCGCACACAATGTACCAAGTGCCGCTGTATTAACACCACACGCACCGCATGCTGTGCTCCAATGCCATAGGCCCTGTACCACCAGTACGTGTAATAACGCTTTCCTTAGTTTACCTTATTTAAAATGCACGACCTCTGCAGAAACGGACCAATCAGAACGCTTTTTTGTGGCTCCAAAGCTAGCGTGTGGTGTGGAAAACAAATCGCAGCCTGCCAACCCATCAGGTGAGTTGGCATGGAATGACCCATAAGATATGTAAAGAACATGAAAAAATAGTTTGTCTATTTCCTCCGATTAACTTTGCTTGATGTTTACTGACAGCGGCCATTTTGGATTGATCCCAATCATGCCAATCGATTCACGACGTCAACGGCCGGCCGGGCTGTGGGCGGTGCAGATACATAAAGCAACCATTGCAATGTTTGCATCCTCACTCCCCCCACAACCTAACCGGCCGTTGACATTGTGAATTAATTGGCGTGATTGGGATCAATCCAAAATGGCCACAGCCAGTAAACATCGAGCGAAGTTAATCGGAGGAAATAGACAAATTATTTCTTTACAATCTGTTTTTAACTTTATTTATTTAACCATCCAAATTACCCAGGTCAAGCTAGAGGTGAGTGAACACATTGAGCTGGTTTAAACCGCCGTGAGCTTAAGAAAAAATGGGTCCTGACATGTGGCCAAGGATTCAGGTTTCCTTGGCCACACAAGTAGGACTAAGTAAGTTTAGTATGAGGTTCATTCCGCTATCGTCTCCACGAACCTCACAAGTCATACATGTACAGTAGGTCATATAACACTGTTAGCCCAGGTTGGACTCCTTCGTTGCATACAATGAGCCAGAGTCCAGGGTATGAAGGTGTTTTACCATTGCGAAAAATTGTATACCAACATTTTTTCATATTTTCACCTTATTGGTGAAGCTGAAGTAACGTCCGTCGATGTCAGTTTTTTCCAATAACCGATATATCGGAAATTCAATATCAAGTATACTCGATATCGAGTATTTCCCGTGCGCAAATGAAGCCTAAAAACAGCGCTTAATATACTGAAGATAGACAGTTTATTAGGGTTGCATATAGACCAGTTTTCCGCACATGTTGTTAGACCAAACAGTAATTGCACCAGCCTGCGTGTTTTTGGTTTTACAACGAAGATAAGACATGAAAACCGTTGCCGCTTCCGCTTGCTAGGTGAATAGCATCGTGCAGAGAATGCTCCCCGCAATTACCGTCTCATGATTGGCCACACAAAATAAAGACACAGAGCCTTCGTCATAATTCAATGCGTTCTGGCACAGAAGTGTCAATCAAGTTGTAGGGCGGCTTTGAGTCTTTGAGATTTGTGTTTTGGTGTACAGTGGACTCTCGTTAATACGAGGTATTTCACCAGTCCAGAACTGTCCCATGCGTGTTTCTATGTCTTAAAAAAACGGAAGATACGAGCACGGTCGTAACGAGAACACGGATAACAAGAGGTATTTTTGCGACCCCATGATGACAAAATGTATTGTTTTTCATACTTCTGAAAAATATTGTTGCATAAAAGCTTACCATTCAGTCAAGGTTCGGAAATATTTGTTGTTGCCAGACTTATTTCGGATCGGACTGGCCATAGTCAAAAAATGCATTTATCAAAGAACTAAGAACGAAGTAGAATGCAGCGCTGCTTTTGCAAATTCAAATATTCACTCACACGGTGTGTTCACAAGCCATCACCCAATTCTAACCTCAAGTTATGAACAATCAAAACACCGGGAGATAACCAGGACACTACTTGACAAGAAGAGAGAACAGAAATTGAACAACAATCGCTCAACATTTAATTTTAGCCAATCAGATCGATGGAGGGTTACGTCCCAACTCCCAAACAACCGAAAGGCTTGGGCGGCAAGGCCGGTTTCTTCTGAGATTATACCAGTAGCACGCAAGCGGGCGTGAACTATAGCGGCGGGCCGCGGGTGAACACAAAGAACAGCTCCACAAGCGCAGTTGGTCATCAAATGTATTTTATTATGTCTGGATAATCTGACACTCTTTCGGTGTTTTCATATCACTTAGGAACGTCAACATTTTTGATACATTAAAATTTTCGATATTTCGATATGATTAAAATTGTGACATCGGCGATATCGATGTCAAAATAGTATCGAGTATTTGAGTACTGTAATATCGATATATCGACGGACGTTAAGCTGAAGCTTTCCTCACATATTCCTGGTGTCCTTAACTATCAGCCTGTTGGGTTCAGAATTGTTGATTTTATCCTTGGATGACATTATTTGTGAAAATAAAATGGATATTGACGCCTCCTCTGTAACTTTCTGTACTGACTCCGTTTATGAATACTCGCACGCAAGAGCGCACATAGCAAGTTCGTCACACTTGTTCTAGTCTGGTGCAAGATTCTTCTTGCTTTATTTTGTCATGATTTTTCCCCGCGAGAGGGCGCTTTCATCCACGAACCCGCCGGAAATGATAGTGCCATCAAAACAAAGTCTTGCACCTAGCCCCACTTGTGTGGCCAAGGAACAGGAAACCTGAATCCTTGGCCACACGTCAGGACCCATGTTTTCTTCAGCTCACCGATTAAAAAAAAAAAGGCGCATTCCCTACGAGCGGGTCGGCGGTGTAAACCACCTCAATGTGTTCACTTACCTCTTAGCTTGACCTGGGAGTTTTGGCTGAGTTGATTGGCAGGAATAGAATCAATCCAAAATGGCCGCGCTCAGTACATCTCGCGAAAAGTAAGTCGGAGAAAGTTGAAAATTTTTAATTGAAATATCTTTTAAAATTGTTATTTATTTAATCACCCAAAACACTCAGCCCAGGTCAAGCTAAGAGGTAGGTGAACACATTGGCAGGGGTTTCCCTTAACTTTTTTTTTCACTTGCCCGCCGGACGAGTCAACCAAGATCTTGGGTCGCCCGCAAGTTTTTTCACTCG
>CM021533.1:11461-24012 GCA_010994315.2 Pisaster ochraceus
AATGGGTTATCCCACAAGCGCCAGCGGAATGCAGAAAAAATATCACTTCTGCATCCCATATGACGGGAAACACAATAAAGGCTGGGCTGACCGTTAACACCGGTTTGGCTCACTTTGTCTAGTAAAAACTGCTACGGGCTGGTAAACACCACTTCTCAACTTGTCCTGTGGGCTGCGAAGAACTGTGCAACCTACTCATTTAAAATGATTATATTTCTTTCTTTTCAGATGTGAAAAATACATTTTTTAAATGTGTTAGTTTGTTTTTGAGTGTGTGAATGTAACTTCATTGTGAATGTTTTGCAGGAGTTGAGCACATTTCAACTCTTCCAAATTGTTCGTTGGGATTTTGTGACGTCAAAATTCGTATCGCATTTGCAGGAAGTATGAACCGGGCTTAATACATCACAAAGATACAATTATGACAATACATGATTAAAATCTGAGCCACTAAAACTTCCTGGGGGCAAGTAAAAAGCCCATTGCGTTTCTTTTCCCACACTTAAAGTGCCAGGCTGAAATGTTACCACTATTTGCATTCATCACAATAGTAGTTTTTCCAATGGTTGTAATTTTTGTTCTAGTACTGTAGTACATTAAACCACCCAAAAGCGTTTCAATGTGTGAATGGACATAATTTGAGTTGGTTTATTTGATGATTTAAAAAAAAATGTTTTCACCCTCAAGTTTCCACTAAAATTGGACAGAAAAAGCTACCTGCTTTTCCAACTATCAAAAAGATGAGTTATGGGGCAAATAAGAAATTAACCAACTCAATTTTGTTTTCTCAGTATAAACCTGCTTGTCTTTTCACATGATGAAACACATTTAGGTTGTTTCAGGTGCTTAAAAAAAGTTACATCCATCGGAAAAAAACGCTTAACATGATGGTAGATAAGTTTGTGGTTTATTGCAGTAGATAAGTGGTAGACTTTATTGTGTTTCCTGCTGTATGCAGCAAGGCTGAAGATCAAGTTGCAAACAGGAAAAAACACATCTAGGATGACAAATGTATCCACCAGCAACTATAGAACAACACGCGATACTACTGTTCTTTAAAAAAAGAAATACTAAAAGAGTCCTTCTCCATTTTCTGATAAAATTGTTCAAATTTTTCACTGACATCCTTGCAAGAGTTTATATTCAACTCTTGAAATTTGTTTTTCTAGACCTATGATCTGGATCTATCTAGCTCACCATCAGGCAGCTACTCTCAGTGGAAACCAGTCTGTTATACAAAAACAAAGCGAGCAATGGAAAATGCCAGACACGTAAGTTGGTGTGCAAATACAACTTTTTGTAATGGTCAGCCCTAAAATAAAGGTGATCAAGGCAGCCTGGGGAAACTTGTAAACAGGATGCTTGCTGTGTAATACAGAAAACGTTAAATCAACACTTAAAAAGGATCACTGGGAAAATATTCAAGCAAACGTAGTCTAAGATGTGGACAGAACCCAACAAGGATAAAATCACTCAAGTGTCAAGGTTCTCAATAGAGTGCAGAGTAAATTGTGGTCATATTCTTCCTTATTCAGATGTGAATAATAGTTTTTTTAAATGTGTAAATTTATCTTTGAGTGTGTGAATGTAACTTAATTTGACCATTAAACTGGTTGTGACGCTACCATTAATACATCACAAAGATACATTGATGACAATACATGTTCAAAATAGGGGCTACTAAAACTTCCCAGGGGCAAGTAAAAAGTATCGTTTACTAGCCCGGTGTGCTACTTTGCAAAAATCTTAAACAATGACAATGAACACGCCTTTGATTTGCTTGGTCTTTAGGTTACTTCATACAAGCTGGACAAATCGATGGATCTCCATAAAATGCCAAACAAGAGTATTGCTCATGCATATTTCTCTGAGGAGATCATCCAACAGGCTGGCGCTGTCAACTTGTCCTTTGGCATTGCTCAAGACGGATTCTACAAAGCATCAAACTATTCAAGCTGGTATTTTTGAAATGTTTTGCTTTTGTTTTGTACTATTCCAACCTTCCTGCTCTTGGCTCAAACCTCCGTTTAACAGCATGAGTTGAATATAGGGGAGCAACTACAATGCTTTGTTGCTATTTTCTCAACAAGTACACAGTGAATTCAGCTAAAACTTTCACAGGTGGCTTTTGTTGTATCTTTAGTGGTAATAAATTAGCATTACATGGACCATAGAGCAAGGACCTGGTCCTTGCTCTATGCATGGACAAAACCAATCTATTACCCACCACTAAACAAATAAAAAGTGTTTATTTACAAAAATATTCAACACAATCCTTCTCTTAAAAGCACCCTCTTCAGGTTTTAATATAATAATAATAATTCTGTACATTTATTTACATTTAATACTATAGCTTGAGCCTGGTGTTCTTATCTGCCCGGCCACGACACAATATACGTGATATGCCACCTTGTACAATATACATCAAATGATATTCAATTATATTTCCACAGGTCTGCGATCGTTGGATACGGAGACGCTCCACAGGAGAGCATGTCCCTGACCGTATATATTGTCATATCTGTAGGCGTTGGCCTTCCAGTTCTTGTCGTCATTTTTGGGGGGACAGGAGTTTGCGTCTTAAATCACCGTAAGAAGAAAAGGCAAATACTAGAAGTCAACTAAGAATCAAGGTATTGAGATTTTTTGTATTTTTCGTTTTGAAAACTTAATCGGCAACTTTGTTTGTTATTATTACATATTTGTGGTAATGAAGCCAAGGATACCTCATAAGCTTGAGGAAACCTGTAAACAAGGGTGCTTGCTGTGTGAACCAGAAACACCAGGATATACTCTTTTTGCCAATTAAAATTAAGTGCAATGTAATATTGTGCAAGCCTTGCATTTTGTAGTAACACTTAAACTTAATTGTACCAACATTTTGTGTAATATTATGGCATGTCCTGGCCGAGCGGTCTAGTGCACAGGACTCTAGATCTAGTGGGTACATTAAGTTGCCAGGGACAGTTGTCAAATCCCAGTCAAGACACTTGTGTCCTTGAGAATGACACTTAACTAGCATACTAGAATTGCCTCTCTTCACCCATGGGTAAATGGATAACTGTGACAGCAGAGATGGTTCTTGTGATTGATTTAGCTTGGCACACTACATTATGTACTTGGGAGCACAGGCTATAATTGCTTTCCTCACCCGAGGGTAAATGGGTAGCTGTGAGGGCAGAAATTGTTCTTGTGATTTATATAGAGTGGTGAACTACATTCATGAACTTGGCAGCACAGGCTTTATACTCCCCAGCAGGCCCAGGTATCTTAGATGGTTTAAGTAAAGAAAGAAATAGCCCATTGACCAGGGGTAATAATGTTCAAGCACTGCATCTCTGATGACAGATTTGAGCACTATACATGCATGATATCTCCCTTCTTTAGTCTGATTTACGATTTTCTTGCCCTTGGAAAAAAACAATAAAACTGTGATTAAATATCCTTAAAAGTCTATTAAACCCTAAATCATATGAGCAAGTACAAGTAGGTCAGCTCTTGTGCCAAAAAAATGTCCTACTCTTTGCCATGGATGAAGTGTCAAGCCTGTGTACTATTATTTATTTCAAGTACTTTTTCAAGATGATTTATGCTATCAATAATACTATTCAGCCAGTGCTCTCTTTTAACAGTGGTCCGCTGGCCAAATGCCAGTTATAGCTTCCGATGGCCAATCAACATTCTGTCCAAGTGGTCCTGCTGGCTAGTTCATTGCTTCCTAAAGCTATGTGTCAAACCACTGCCAACCAAAATTATAAAGCTTGCCTAACCTTGGTGTTAGTGAAACTGTTAATAATTCATGTACTTTACAGTAGGCTTGTCAGGGAAGCATTTTGTCTGGTTAATATGGAAAACATATTTTGTGTTTGAAAGAAAACAATCTTTGGAATTTGTGTGTTTTGCCTATTTTGTTTGTATTAAATGGAACATGATTTCACTGTAATGCTTAGCCTTTATCAAGGCTGTCTTGCTTGTAATGAGTACATCTACATTGTGTACATGACTACATGTTTGTAACAGTGTCTGGATTCCATGCTATGCAGAATAGCATGGAGTGCTAGGTGTTTTGGGCATAGCTATAAGCAGGGCAAAATGCAACTAAACAGTCCGGTACAGCCAGCGCACCTTGATCAAGGCTTCTGTAAGCCAGTTTCACTACAAACAAACTGGCTCCAATAAAGTCCATAGGACATGCATTGAGTAAACATTTTTTGTGAAGATTTATATGGATTTAAGAAAAACCAGTTTTGGACTTGCCTTTAAATTTCATTTGTAGCATGACAGCTGGAAGTAGCTAAAAACCTTGCGGAAACAGCAGATGTGCTGTTAAGATGTAATGACTTACTGTATACATTGTACAAACAAGTTTCTCTTTTGAAGGTTCAAAAAGTAATAAAATTATTTCAAGGAATTATCAAGTTCAAGTCAAATGAAATTTGTTTTCTTGTTTATGCTTTCATCTTTGTTCACCATGCTTGTTGTATTGTGTGTAGTTAACCCATTGGTTTGTTCAAAAGTAAAATATAGCTATATTTCATGTATCGACAAAATGATTGGAAGTACATGTACAATGTTAGTGTTATTGTCTGCTTTCCATACTAAATCATGTCATTTTGTGGAAGTCAAATAGAAATCCAAGAGTATGTGAAATGTAAGTGAAACCTTTTGCTTGTTGAGCATAATGATGACAGAATCTGTGTGCAAACTGAGTGGTGAATTGTAGGCAAGAGATTGCAACTGTAGCAAAGGGACAACAAATTCTAAGCACAGCTTCAAGATAGGTTTTTGAAGTTTTAAACGAATTATTAAACCTATTTTTGTAACACCTTATGAGTGTTAACAAGGTGCTGCGGTGCATTCAGTAGCCACTGCCAGAAACATCTTCTCTTATCTGGGTTCTTTTTACGTGCATTACACAACACACGGGACCAACGGCTTTACGTCCCATCTGCAGGATGAAGTAATAATGGTTTAATGTCTTGCTTAAGGACACAAGTGTCAAGAACGGGACTCAAATTCACACTCTGCTGATCAGAAACACAACAGCTTGAGTCCGGTGCGCTTGACCGCTCGGCCAGGACACGCCAAGTACTGGGTACATAATTCACTGCTAGACACTAAGTACTTATTCAGTGGTGCTTGACCACATTTCAATACATGTTCTCAAATACAATACTAAAATACAATTTATTTACATCAGATTTCCACATTGTTTTGTCATGTCTTTTTTTAGGGAAATGGCCCTGTATGTTCGTGATAATCAAGTGGCAGATTGTTGAAGTACATTCACATTATGTACATGTACACATGTATGTGTAACACTAATCACTCCAGAAATCATTCTTATTATCTCTTCAATCAATCAATCAATTAATCTATCATGATTACATGAAGACCCGCTTTCTCCAGAAAATCCTATCCTGCATTAGTAGTAGTGGCAGTCGCCCAAATCCAATCATGCTTAATAAACAACTTTTACCTGAAACTCTTTGTTACCGAGGTACACTCATGTACACATTTTTACATGTACCGTTACAACATGTAAAGTATAATTCTACATTGACCCTGGAATACTTTTCTTAAAAGTTTTCATAATATTGTACCAAGTATAGCTCGATCATCGCCACTCTCCCACCTACAAACATTTGCATTACACTGCCCACGTATAGAAAAATACTTTGTATCAAACATGTAAAAGATTGGTTTTAACCACTTTGGGAAAAAAGCTTAGTACACAAATTTTGTATTGTAGGAATTGAAACGAACATAAGTGGTGTCCGAATCTCACGTGGAAATAAATTTAAAGCACATTTACTAGTGTGTCGTAAAGTTACCAAGACATCTCTCTCTCTGGCTAAAATCCTCATGTACATTTGCCGTATTTACTGATAAATTGAACATTACGCTGCCAACAGAGCTGCTAACATTTGCACCTTGCAATCAGGGAGTTTTTCAAATTTATTCAACAGGGCATGGAAAGATTTGTTTATTTTCAGAGGAGCTTCCTGCACAATCATGGAGAGGTGGCAGCTCTGCCATTGTGTACCCCCCTCCTTCCCTCTGTAGTTAACATGCTATTTACATGTACATCATTGAACATTAATGATAGTCTGATAGTTAACGAGAACTTTCTTGTTCCTTTTTTTTATCAGAGAAGTCAGTGCATACATGTTGATGAATTATTAATATTCATTTAAACATTACGTTAAACAGATCAAGTCCTCAGCCCTCCATATTTAGGTAGTATTGCAGATATAAAAGATTACAAAGTCCTGTATACAAAATAAATAAAACATCATCATGATACAGTTTCATGCACAAAATCATCCATTGTTCAACAAAGTTTTAAACTGTTATTGTAAAGCACGAGCTTGGTAGGTCAAATGTCAAAATTTACACTTACTCATGTCTCAGTTTGTAGTCACCACACCATGCTGCAGTAAACTTTTTTGCATAAAACACCACATTTTAACTATATACAACATGATTGGGGTAATAGTTCATGATTTTTACTCTGAAAGCTAACTTTTTGTGATCTTGACAACATTCATTTTTTTCTGAACTCTGATAATCTGCTGGCTAAGAGGAATTGTTCCTCGACATTTAGTTCAAATTTAAATTGAAATAAACATGTAAATATTTGGTAGTGAAGTCCTCTATAAAACAAAACTAACTGTAATTCTTTGTTTTGTCAAAAAAATGACTGTAGTTTGATTAAAATATGTATAGCTTTGCCCTTAACTTGTTCAGTCACTAGCCAACGAAACCAGTTAGTTTTTTCAGTAGTCCCTCAGCTTTGTTCGCTGTTCCACATGTTTAAAGTTTCCTTTTTACACAGTGTTGTTTGTATGGGACTTAAATTTGAAGGTGTAGGCTTGTGTACGATTATGTAAATCTTTGTAGCAAAGAACTAGCCTGCAGACCCACTTGGATAGAACCTTTACTGGCCCTTGTGCATTTTAAAGGCAGGGTAATTACCCCAAAAGTTAATGGCCATAAAAACTTACCTAGTAAAGAGCACTGGAGAGCTGTTGATATTATAAAAACATTGTTAGAAACAACCCCCCTTGAATTAATGTAGTTTTAGAGAAAGACGTAATTTTTGACCCAAAAATTTGATCCTGAAAAAACACTTTGATGACCAATTGATCCAAAATGTTCACAGGTTTGTACTTGATGCATGTGTTGGGATACACCAAGTAAAGATACTGGTCTTTGACAATTACCAAAAGTATAACCTGCATTTAACTGCCACTATGCCAGCAGACCAGTGTTCACTGAGAACTAGAGAATGTTGATGATTTTGTTTTCGTAAAACAATGAACCATATACAACATGTGTTCCATACTGACCAAAACAACTGTTATCTCACGCTATTTGTGTCTCTTATTGGCCAGCCAATAACTTGTATTTAGAAACAAATATGTAAAAGGGAAATAAACAAGTAAATACAAACTTTTAAAAATGATTTAAGTTTAAAAGAAAGGATGAAGCACCAGAAGGCTTATATAAACGTTTATGCACCATTGCCTAAAATATATACTCAATGCTCAGGTTACATTAGCTATAGAATTTA
Organism: Pisaster ochraceus; assembly: GCA_010994315.2. Lineage (NCBI taxonomy): Eukaryota > Metazoa > Echinodermata > Asteroidea > Forcipulatida > Asteriidae > Pisaster > Pisaster ochraceus. The sequence continues at coordinate 19,038 of CM021533.1, forward strand.
TTTGTGTAGCACTGAGAAGGTCGTGTTAAAGGTAAAATATCTGTGGGGGTTTTTCCGACATTATTTCAATCACAAAAAAGTGCCTAAGATTTAGCGGAAAAAGTCATGTCGCTTCTCCCATGGACGACAAAAATAAGTTCCAGTGAAATTATTGAAAAGAAAAAGTAAACAATGTACTGTCTTTTCAAAGTGGACCAATAAATAATGGATTTGTACAAAATTTTAGATTAATTTACTTTTTAATTTGGTAGCCTTTATTATCACTGTTAACCTTTTTATCAGATACATTTTACCTGTAACATTTCCTTCATAGAGTTACAGCACTTATTGAACTGGACCCAATTTCATCACTTTGTTAAGCAGGAAAAAACCTGCCAGTCACAATAATGCAAACAATATGAAATTTGGATGGTAACCTGTTTCTGGGAAGCTAGAGTTGTCTGTGCTTAACAGACACAAATTTCGATGGTTACCATCCAGCTGCATGAAAATGAGTCCCACTCCACATTTTGAGGAGTTTGTCCAAGTGGAAGTACTTTTTTTTTTCAACCACATCAAGCCTTGAGACAGTTTATTAAACCTGAAATTTTGCTTTACTGCCTCCGTTCATTATTGAGCCATTGGCTTTGATGAGTGTAGATGTGTTAGAGTTGTTTGAGTTTAGCTCAAATACAGGAGGTGCAGGGGGAGGGGGAGGTGGGGGTACCCCGGCTTTAGGGGGCTCTGGGGGCAACACTGGTGGTGGTGGTGGCGGGGTGCTGGGCACAGGTTCGTCATCAAAGACCGGAGCTGAGCGTGCGTTCAAGGTGGCATAATAGTCACTGTATTGTGATAAGCTTGGTATCCGCACCAGGTGATCCGTGCTGGCCGTGTCCAGAGCATCATCGCCCACATTCTGGTAGGTTGTATCGCTGGTTGCAGAGATTCCTCCATGAAACTGCATCTCTGGCTCCTCATTGTCTTCCTCAAAGGCGCGGTTGAGGTGACTGAAGTTAGAGAGGGGTCCGTCTGCAGTACGTTTACCGGAACCGTCTCGCTTGGAGGGACTTCTCGAAGCCTTGACGATAAACACACAGCACAGGATGACCATCAGGAGAACTATCAGCCCTCCTGCCGCCCCGACAACTGCAATTATTGTCGGTGTCCAGGGCCCAGTAGAAACTGGTTGAGGTTTTCCACCTGGGGGGGGGGTAAAATAAAGCAAAAATCAGGAAAATAGATGTGACAAAGAGGCTTCAGAGGGTAATTTCTTTCTCCCTCCACAAAAACATCACACTACATTGATACTACTGCTCATATATTTTTATTGTTATAATACAAACTATTTAATGTACAGAAACACAAAATTGTGCACTTTAACATAACCCAATAATTGAATAAGTGCGAGACATGCACAGTCTATTTGGAAAGTCAGCTTAACTAATTTCACAATAACAAAGAGTTTTTGTGATGTGTAATTGACATTTCCTATTAACAAGTTTCATATTCTTAGGAAGTAAAACACTTGGGGAAGCTTTGGCTTAAACCTTGTGTTTTTATTGTCTATTTTTATTTATTGACTTATTTATTTATTTATTTTTTTGGAGGGGGATAAATTTCTGACTTACATTGGTCTTCTCGATAAGCGCCAACCTGTTGGTTTCCTTGTATCCCATCAGGACATTTGGTGCAGCTGTCTTGCTCTGCTTTGTTCTGGTACGTGTTCAGCACACAGTATTCACAACGGTTGCGCGTCGCATCATGGAAGGTTCCAGGTGGACAAGACACTGATAGAATAGTACAAACACAATAAGTAAACAAATCTGATGATATTGTTACACAAGCAGTGCATTCATTCCAATGATTGTGTCTAGTATTTTTAATTATTATAACTTATTTCAACAAAAAACCTTCATCGAATGAGAAGATAAAGTACAAAAGGTACAAGCTTGGGCTTGGCCTCTGTCAGTTATTTAGAAAATGTGCACTTTCCTTATGGGGCTTTAATCTGGTGGACGGATCCTAAGCCATGGTTTCGAAAAAGAGGCTAAGTTTCCTTAAACAAAAATCAAACAAAATGCTACTTGTGTAACTTACAGCATCCATCTGTGCCAGATATCTGTCCAGCTTTGCACTCCCATGAGTAGTCTGACACCCCAATTGCCAGTGGGTCATTATTTATTGTCTCTCCATTCACCTCCACGGTCAGCGAGCCAGCAGCAGCGGCTTCTTTCGCTGCTTCCACGGCGGTATCCAGCTTCTCCTTGACATCCGTAGTGGTGTCCTTGTCGGATGCTGCACCTGTGATTGTGATATCTGCCGTCAGGTCAGCTGGAGCACGCTTTCTCCTCGCTCCACTCCCATCCCCACATTTCATGGCCAGCTCACATGGTGTCACATCTGATTTGCATATACCCATAGAGGTGAGGGCATCCTTGAGACTTGATGTGGCTGAGTTTGTTAAGTCAGCACTGTTACACTGTGCCAAGTCCACTGGAAATTTGATGGTTACAACCTTGTTGACACCGTTGCCAGGTTTCAGTGCTAAAAAAAAGTAAATCAAATGAATTAAGAAATGGAAAAAAAGTCTCAAAAAATGTCAAGTTTTAAAACTAATTATTTTAACTAGGTTGTAGTTCATGATACATCCTGGGAAGCAGCAGCCAGGGGATCACCTGGCTGCTTTTCAGGTTGTATTGTTAACTTTGGTGTGATCCCTGGCTACACGACAGATAACGGTTGTATGGCTTCTGACTGACACCCCGAACAAAGATATTGACAAACTAGGGAGACCACCAACATAGGGCTAGATAGCTTAGTTGATAGAGCGCCGGCACTGGAGTTTGTTGGTTGAAATCCCGCTCTGGTAATTTTGTCTTTGTTCAACCCCAAATTAAATAAAACAAACAAGTTAAATAATACTCACGGACACAGATGTTTGAGTTGGGTCTTGGATCCCAGGTCGCGGTGTTTTCTCCATACTGACATTCATAGACATTGCTGCCGACAGCATTTCCAAATCCGGGGTTACACTCGACTTCGCACTGGCGTTTATCGCCGTCGACAAAGCAGTTTGCTCGGCTGTTTTCCGGTGGAGAAAAGGCTTCACAATCTTTTTCTTTTGGAGGGTGAACATAAATACTGCACTGTTAGTTTTAAGGGTCACAAAGTGTAGGGCTCCAACTCAGATGTTAGAAACTCTTGTGCCGAAGTTAAGAAACATTTGCAGAATACAGAAGCTGTTCAGCAGAATTGGCAAATTTTGTTTTAAAATATTATTGGTATTATTGGCATTATTATTGGTTTATTGAAAATCAAACATGCAGCCCAAAGGCTGAATTGGTAAACTCATTCTTGCTTGACTAGATTTATCTGTGCTATTGTGGAAGTGTTTCTGATGAACCATTTGCCACTTTATCTCTATTACACGGACTGGATAGAACATAGATCAGTGGAAAGAGATCAGACCAATTAACTTCGCTTGGCACAGATGAAAAACATACATGAGCAAAGTAGATATTTATAAACAAAGTAGATATATGCACAAAGAATATTTAAACATAAATTTATATACACAGCAAAGAAGATATACATGTACATGTATAAAGCAAAATCAGAAAGTAGATATATATGCACAAAGAAGGTTTAAACACAAATGTATATACACAGCAAAGAAGATATACATGTATACAGCAAAATCAGAAAGTAGATATATACAGCAAAGGCGATACGGTGTTACCACAAACTTAACATACATTCCTGAAAAAGCTGACATGCAGTGTAAAGCTATGACTGACACCTTCCTCTAGTCTAGGATTATTTTACATAATTATGTGGTATTAATTTTTCAACATTTAGGCATACAGCATCATTTCAAAAAGAAAGAAAAAAGGAGCTGACGTTTTCATTCCACGCCTACCTTTCTTGTAGACATTTACGGTAAACTGGCACTCTCCTGTATTACCAAATGTATCATGGGCCTCCACAAGTACTGTACTTCGAGTACCTTCTGGGCTGGCCTTGAATCTTGATCCGTTTAATGGTGCATATTCTATAGCGTTTTCTTTTGCAAGTCCTAGGTTATCAGTTGCGGTTGCTGGAAGCCACTGGATGGCCTTAGAATCCCCTGTTGTAATGTCAGAGATGTCATCAGGACATGTTACTGCAGGAACCTCTTGGTCTGCAGATAAATTAATATACATCCAAAAGATTACTAATCGATATCAACATAGAAATTGGGGACAAAAAGTACCGGATGGTAAGGGAAGCTTAGAAGGGAAACTTTGTTTTCCATCTGGCTTTCTTGAGTAAGATTTTGTACAATCAGCCTTTTTCTTCTTCTTTTTTTACACTTAAACAACAACCTTGCTGTTGTTAAGTCAACTTTTGTGAAAGCAAAAGCGAGATGGCATTCCCATGATAGAGTTTGTTGGTAGTGTATCTTACCGGTTATGCGTATCGTGAAACTACACTGGCTGGAGCGGCCATTTGAACCTGTTGCTTGGAGAGTGAAGCTTTTACCCTGTCTGTACTCTTCAGTAAAGGGGATGGTCGCAGGGAAGGTGAGGTTTGGGTTGCCAACGGTAGTCACAGTGATAGAGAAACCGTCTATATCTGTTGCTGTGATGACCAGGTCAATGTACGCTGTCTTTGTGCCGGTGGTCATGGGAACTGTGAGACTGCTGGGACAACCGGTAAGGACTGGTGGGACATCTGAAGGGAAAACAGAACCAGAATTTTGATTTTTATGAATTGAATTTGAAATTTTATAATTATTCGTGAGAATAATATCCAAGTTTGAACTGCAGTGGTTCTGAAAAGAACAATTGATGTAATAACGGTTAGTATTTGGATCTGTCAGTTTCCTTGTTTCCAAATTCTAATGAAACAACAACGGTGAATCTAGCAATGAGGAAATACTTGTATGGAAATTGGAGCCCATCCCTAAAGCAAATTTTAGGATTGAGATTTGTAGACTCTAAAATCTGAAAGAGAT
>CM021533.1:77352-90652 GCA_010994315.2 Pisaster ochraceus
GTTCACCTGTAGTACAACTCGGCCTCCAACGAGTATTAACAAAACAAGAACAGTGTACATAATTATCGCACCAGAGAAGACTAAAATAGTATCTTACCTGTAGTCTTTTTATTTAACAAACGGGGCGCGTAAATTGAGAAAACCAAAGCATTCAATACGGGTAGTCTCGTGTCACAAGGGCGTCGCCATATTGAATATTCTCTGATGTAACCAAAACCCATACGGTAGCAGCAGATCAATGCCGCACACACTGTGTTCATCATGACATAACTACAAACACATAAAATGTATTAAAAAAAAAAAAAAAAAATACCAATTCACTTTTGTTGTTCATGGCATGCAATGTTTAAAATCACATATTCATTCGCTTTTGTTGTTCATATTTAAGTTTTTCATATTATGATGCAAGTTTAGGCGCAACACTAATGTGAAATCGTGGCGCAATATTTATTCCACTGTACTGCATGGTTTCTGACGACAGAAAAATACGGGCTTTACTCGAGTGTAAGAGGGCGCCCTGTCTCACGCCTGAAAGTAAAGTGGCACACAAGATCCACAGGACATGTAATGTTCTTCCCGCAGTGTTTGCACTTTCATGAGGAAATTATTAAGTGAATTTTAAGGAAAATTTTCCCCAAAGTACTTTTAAAATGATCGAAAGGCCGTTTGGTAAATTTTTGTAAAGACTTTTATGGGTGGGGTACGTGTCAGTATATTATATTTGCAATATTAGCATTGTGATACCGAGAATATGCTCGGCGAATGGGTGACCAAAGGAGCCATTTTGACAAGCATCATTAGAGGTGTGGGTGGTAGAAAGAGACCGCGAGGGTATTTTTTTTAGATCCCCTTCTTAGCGATGGTAAATAAATGATGGCGCTGTCCAACGTCGAAGTCCAGCATGACTTCCTGTAACTGGGCTTCTGGGCTTCAAGATCAAGTCTTGAGGATGATGAGGCCTCTGTGCCTGTCGTACCCTGTTTGCTGTCCGTACCAAAAATACAATTTGTAAGCTTCGGCATGGATGGCATTGCCTGGTCCTGTTCCACTCCTCGGACCAGGACGTCCTCTACAATCTCAGCAGCAAAAGTGAAAACATTCGTTGCTGCCTTGTCCTTAATAATTTGAGCCACCCGAAGCACAACCTCCTCGCCTGGGCGTCCCGGGTGATTATGTGATCTCATACCGCATTAAAGGAGTCCGTCCCTCTCTGCAATACCATCGCGCTGCATTTGAGTTACCGATTTCTCACAGAACATCTGCAACAACAAAAATCATTCTTAAAAATTAATATTGTACATCACACACATCAAAGAACAAGCACGTGCCAAGAGACTCTGGAAGGGTGGACAATCCATAGGCCTACTAAAATTTACACGTGAATGTTTTAGTTGAATAAACCATCTACTTGTTGAGAAAACAGAAGACTAAAAACGGTCACTGTATTTCATACAAGAAAACACGTTATAAATATTTACATACTTTTAACACTGGGGTGGATTCGAGCAAATTGTGATCAGTGATGAATTAGCCCAGCAGCTTTTACAGTGTAGCCTGTAAAGCGGTCATGTCAGTATGTCTCTCAAAGAGAACACTTCCAAAACGGGTTATAAGTTTGAATAGCACCCTTTTAAATTTTACAGTACAGGGTTGTGAATTTATCTTTTTTGCAGTGTACTTAATAATTATCAAAACACTGTTCCATTAGATTTTTCTTCATTTTTTAATCATTAAATAAACTGTGACAATTTAGTTGAAGATCATTTCACTCAGATATATTCACGCTTAAAGCTATTAACACAAAACAAACACGACAAAGAATCTATCTCACAAATTGCCTGAATAAGTTGTTTCAAAATTCTCAATAGTGCACTCACTTTGTGAAATGGCTTTACACTAGGCGACTTTGTAGGGGGCGACTGTGTTGGGGCATGCCATTTGCAGAAACTGGTACTGGATCACAGTACAAAGCGCGTTTGTTGCCACAGTAGCTAGCTTCGCGGAACCAGCTAACCTCCTGAACACTGCTTGTCCTCCTCCAGAAGCAGTTGCGTAGCAACAGCGACGTGAACCCGAAGGCTGTGCAATCTCCCTTTACGGGCCGTAAGCGCAGAATTCCGCGGTATTAATTTCTGGAAAGTTCCCCCGGGGACCCTTCCTCTCGAACATAATACTGTTAACAGATGGGGCCCAGGTGTTTATAAAGAAGTTTGTATAGCTTTTGGCAAGAAGTTGCCTTGACTACATCTTGCCTTGTGGGGAGTCAAAACTTTGAATCAACAAAATGGCGGACCGTGTTAGTTCACGAAGTACAAGGAAAACCACACAATTTTATGGTATAAATTTGTGTGGATCATTAAACACTGTATCCTACTTTTAGAACATCTTTCCAACCATACTCATTTCAATTCATTTTATAACAAACACTTTTTTAGAGCCCAAATCGCCCAATCCAAGGCAATGTGTCACTGTAGGCTTCGCATGCGCGGGAGCTCAATTTATCAAGAATGTTCGAATACGTTGATAGGCAATTTGTGCATAAAGTTTTCCCTCAACAATTCCCCTCCCTTTCTTTTTTTATAAATGTTGCATAAGACTCATCTCTTTGAAACAGTTTGGGCATTTAGAATAGCCGAGGATATTTTTATTTCACCTGTCATTTGCTTTTGGCAGTGAAGACGAATTGGCACTAACGGGATCAACCTTAGCTCATTTGTGAAATCAACCTCTGCAGAAAAAAAAGCGACCGAAGAGCAAAGAAAAACAAATCCCAACAGCGCTTCATAGCTCACACTATAGTCAAAAGAGAACGATAATGTAGCATATATATTTTATTTTATCGATCTTTTTTCCAAAGGACGGCCGCCGCGCTGATATTTGGATTGAACGTGCATGTTATCCCAAAATGCGCACGCGGTTTTATTGTGACGCACATCATTGGTAATGATGAGCAAAAAGGGCATACACGACTGTTGCGTTTCCTCGGTGGACGATGATGTAAGCTGTAAAATGCAAGTTACTAGGCCTATTTATCTTGATTACATAAGGGCCATACGTTTATAAAAGAGAACACACTGTACGACAAACTAACACACCCAAAATGTCACTCCGTCACAGTGCAGTTATTTTGATTTTACTGTTCCGTTCATTACGAGTTCAAAATCTCCACTCCACCACAGCCGTGCCACGGAAATGTCTCTCGTATACCCAGCCAGGGGATATCGTTCTGGGAGGAGTCTTCCCGTTGAGTTTCAAAAGCTGGCCAGTGTCTTGCAGTTCAGAGCTTTCCCCGTGGGCAGTGCGGCTGTCGGAAGCCATGATTTTCTCGATACAAGAAATCAACAACCGGGACGACATCCTGCCGAATATCACTCTGGGTTTTGACCTGCGTGACGATTGCAGATTGGAAGAGCACGCCATGTGGATCGCGCTTACCCTCATCCACAACACCAGCGTGTCGTTCCCGAAGCACCGTGACTGCACCTCAGAGACATTGGGCAAAGTCGTCGGTATCGTAGGGTCTGCGTTCAGCGAAACGAGCATCTACCTGGCTAAGACGGCCGCCTTGTTTCACGTGCCAGTTGTGTCGTACGCTGCGTCAAGTGACGAGCTGAGCGACAAACGCAGCTACCCGTACTTCTTACGCACCAATGCCCCGGATAGAATTCAAGTTCAAGTCATCATAGATCTGTTGATTCACTTCAAGTGGGAGTACATTGGTCTCCTGTATTCGTTTCAGAGCGACGGGTTTCACGGGGCCTTTGCTTTGCAAGAACTGGCCGAACAGAGGGGGGTCTGCGTAGCGTTTAACTCACCGGTTCGCGAGTTTGCAAACGCGGTAGAATTGCAGGTGATAACTGACGAAGTAGCTTCTTACGACAAAGTGAAAGTGATAGTTTTATTCGGCGCCAAAAGCGAGGCCCATGCTGTGTTGCGAGCGATAAAGCAGTCGTCGCTGCGATCCAGACAAATTGTGTGGATCGGCACAACACACTGGGGCTACCGTCTGGCCGAGCAAGACCTCGAAGATGTCGTGGTCGGGTCTTTATTCATCAGAGACTACCGACCCAAGGTGGCAGCTTTCGGTGAGTACTTCACCGGGTTACAGCCACACTCAGACAACGTCAGTCCCTGGTTCAGAGAACATGCGCTGAACTGGATGAGAGAACACAACTGCTTTAATTTGTCAATGTGTCCGCTTGATCGTGGAAACACGGAGGGGTTGGTTATAAACAGTGTTTATTCTTACGCATACTCCTTGGACTCCCTCTTACGAAAAAGTTGCCAGAGTCCCGAAGGTTGTTGGCAGAGTGGAGACGTGAAGATAGACGGAGTTGAACTGTTGGCCGCCTTGAAGCGAGTCCAATATGACGGACCGTATGGCAAGGTTGTGTTCGACTCTAACGGTGATGGGGTTGGGAAGTTTGTTGTTTCTAACTTGCAGCTCAGTGACGATGGCGAGTACAAAATGGTTGATGTCGGATATTGGGATGCTGGAAATGAGACTAGGCTGTGGTTGAACGAAGCATTGATAGAGTGGCCTCTAAGAGACAGTGCACCAGAGTCTGTCTGTAAGCAAGATTGTTTACCAGGGCAAGCCGTCATTACCTTGCAGAAAAGGTGCTGCTATGGTTGCGTCCAGTGCTCGGACAACAGTGTAGTCGCTAACGGCACGTGTTTCCCGTGCCAAGTAGAATACTGGCCCGACGAAAAGTTCGAAGCTTGTCTACGGATCGTGCCGTCCAGAATTCCTCTGAACGATCCGCTAGTGGTTGTTATTCTTGTGGCGGTGATTTTTGGCTTGCTGCTGTGTGTTGCCACCGGTGTGGGCTTGGTCGCCCAAAGAAACCACCAGCTCGTGAAAGCCATAAGCCGTGAGCTGACGTGCATCCACTTCGCTGGCCTCACACTCTCCTTCGTTGCTGTGCTGATGCTTCTGGTTACCAGACCAGACAACCAGGTATGTTGCATTGTAGAGTCACTGATCAGCATCAGTTTCAACCTGGCCTACGCACCGACGCTCTTGAAGGTTATCCGGATTCATCGCATCTTCAAGATGGGGCAAGTCAGCGCTAGTCGTCCCAAGTTTATTTCACCCAAGTCACAGGTGGTCGTGGTAGTTATCATGATCATATGTCAGGTTAGTGGAGTCTTACATGTACTATTTTGTCATTTAAACCAGACCAGCAAAACAATAAACTGTAAAAGCACACACAAAGAACAACTGAGAAGGAGCGAGAGAGGAAAATAAGAAGGGAACAAAAATAATGGGGGACTTAAGTTTCTTTACAACCCTGCAGTGAGGGCCGCTGTCAAGACATGCTGACATATACAAAAATGTTCCATTGTCGTAATGACATAGTACACAAGTGTCAGCTCATATGCCATGATATCCTAAGCTGGACCATCAATCAACAGGGGTCAGTGATTAGAACAACAGTGTAGTCGCTAACCAAATTATATAAAAAAATTAATAAAGCAAACAAAATAAGCAAGGCTTAATTATTAAAACCCGGGCAATACCTGGACATGAAAAAAAAATCCTTCAAAGGGCTGCGTCGCAATGATCAAAGCAGGGCCTAATTGCATAGCACATTTTTATGCCAACTATGGCATTAACATTTGCTTAAGCGCAAGTGTTTTTCACAGGTTAGCAAGAAAATTAGGCAGCCATCTTGGGCGTTTACCATGGATTTGCATTGTTACGTCATTCATTGTCATACAGTAAGCACCGGAAGGTTAGGATGCCTTTTTGTTGGCTTACGGTTAGCAGCGCTATGAAATGGAAAACAGTACAGTAAGCACAAACTCGGCCGCTAAGCAGCTCTATTAGATTGGTCCCTGATCTGTGGCTGCACATGAAATAAACTCCCCGCCAGTTCCACCACGCACGCGCGTTCTCCAAAAATGTTGGATCGGGAGGGCCCACGCGTGCAGTAACTGTATGAGATAGTTCATAATTGTATGAAAAGCCACATGCCTGCTTTGATCTTGACGATACATTCCTTTAACTTTTGAAAAAAGCTTGTCAGCATGTATAACAACCAATGGGCGTTGCAACCAAACAGGTCCCTCGCTGCAGTGTTAAGATCGATCTTTTCTAATTGCTACGCAAAGTGTGATGTAACAATACAAATTACTGTGACAATTGACAACTCGTCTTAAAATGAAGCTTAGAACTTTGTGGAATCAATCCCAGTTTATCTTGGTTTTCGTAAACGGCCACCAAAACCCCAGGTTAGGGGTAGTCAAACTTTCGAGTCGTCAAAACATGAAGTTATTACCAAAGAGTTTCTCATTCCTAGTTAAAAGACCCTAGTATACAGGTAAATACAAAAGTACACTGCTTGCCATGTCTGGTTTCATTTCAGATGACAACTTCAATCTTCTCCGTAATACTGAGCCCGTCCAAAGCAACTGTTCTCCACTCTATCGATATGGGTAACCACAGCGAGATCTACTGCATGTACGGCTATGGGTTCGTCGCCTCATGCTTGCTCAACCTCGCCATTATCACTGGCTGCTGCTACTTTGCCTTCCGGGCGAGATCGGTTCCGGACAACTACAACGAATCAAGGTTCATTGCGGTCAGCGTGTACACCACTCTAATCTTGTGCATTGCAGCCGTGCCGGTCTACACCACGGCAGTGGCGGCACTTTCAAAGGTGGCCTCTATAAGCATGGGAATCATTCTGCATGCGTTTTCTTCCTTGGTATGCCAATATTTGTCGAAGCTTTACGCGGTAATGTTCAGGCCGAAGGTCACGCCCAGAGTAGTAGCACCTTGCAGACAGCGATCAGACCCACAAGGGTTGTCTGCTACGACAACGTTTAATAATGATACTAAATCCAGGCAAAGTAACATTCTCTCTGCATGGAACTGTAGTTAAACAGGATATTTAGACATAATCAGCCCCCCATAGATGTCCGTGCCCCCTCTGCCCCCATTTGATATCTGGACTTTTGCGATTAATTACCTGAGTAAAATGTCACATTTTATGAGCTTGAACGTGACGATTTCGATGTTTTTAAAACCAGTTTTCCATTTTCACGCAAACAATGTCTTTTTTTACACTCACGTCAGATTATCATAACAATTGTAAATAAACAGAGCGCTAAAGAGGGGCTTGTTTTTTAGAAATGCAAACGGAAACGACATTTTGGGGGCCAAGAAGTGCCTCCTAGAAAATAGAAGGGGACAAAAAAGCAAAAACCCCAAAAGCTGCCCCCTTGTATCCCCTTACAAAATTACCATAGCTAGGCAGGGGGAGTTGAGGGGTTTTGCATTAGAACAGTTAGACTCGGTTACATAATTATTATTGAACCATGTCGCAAGCAGAGTTCGCATGTTTATTTTTGTTTGCTTGTTTGTCTTGTTGTTACGCCTTACATTGTTGTTGTTGTTATTGCTGTTGTTGTTATTGTTGTAATTGCCGTTGTAATTGTTTTTGTAGGGCCTGATCATGGTAGAGTGCTTCAAAAAACTGACATCCACAATTTCTCATGAGCTATTTCAAACGAAAGGAAAACTCAAGAAAATTCTCCCTCTCTAGATCTTTATCATGGTGCGGCCATCTTGACTACCCCCACTCAACTCTTTGTAACCAAACCGATGCTGGAAAAAATGGTCTGGTTCCTTTTTGTACAATGAATATTAGCATCCATTACAGTTAATGGATACTTGGAACAAAACAAAGATGATGGCAGCGTGATAAAGGTCCGTTGGCGCTGTTAAGCGTTGAATAATCCGCTGAAACGAAACTGCTGAAGCCTTGCCCATAATTATTTGCATGACCTCCTTCAAGTCTAAAGACCCCCCTTCCCTTTCAAATTGTACTACGTCATTATATTTATTTTAAGCTTTAAGTTGGTCGAGTCTACTGTGATTCTAGTTCGGTTTTCCAGCCAGCATTTCAACTGCGACTGTTCCACCCCGCAATAAATAAGCTCGTTAGCATTAAAAAATTATCAGTAATTGCCGTCTCAATTATTTTGCTAAGCATACCAGACATTTCTACCAAATTTGTCCTTGAGACTTATCCTTTTCCGCAACATGATTATTATAATTGTAACCACACGGACACTAGACAAACGTACATCATTAACCTGATTATAAATACAATTTAACTTCATGACTTGATGATTTGACTCTTGATGATTTAAATCTTGATGATTTAACTTTGGATGGTTTAAATCTGGATGGTTTAAATGGCGATGGTTTAAATCTTGATGGTTTAAATATTGATGGTTAAAATATTGATGTTTAAACTTTCACGGTTTAAATCTTGATGTTTTAAATCTTGATGATTGAAATCTTGATGATTTACATCTGGAAGGTTTATATTTTGACGGTTTAAATGTCGATGGTTCAAATCATATTGGTTCAATTTTGTATGGTTTAAACCTGTTACACAGTATATACATTTGTGGTTTAAAGCTTGACGGTTTAAATCTAGATGATTAAATTTTTACTCTTTAAATCTTTGTGGTTTAAATCTCAATGACTTAAATTTTGATCATTTAAACGTGTATACACTGTTTAAATATTGGTGGTTTAAATCTCGTTAATTACAATTGCTTTTGTTGAATCTTGATGGTTTAAACCCTAATGGTTCAAATAGTGTTGGTTTAAATCTTGAGTGTTTCAATATGTTCAACACACGGTGTTCAAACATTGGTGTACATGTACTGTTTTGAACCTTGACGGTTAAATTATTTATTGTGCAATATTGATTTTTGATGGTTACAAATTTGGATAGTTTAAGAATTTAATACTCAAAACTTGAAAAAAAAGGAAAAAAGAAGAAGATTTTACAGGTTTTCATTTCGTAAACGTTAATACATGTACTTAAACAAAATTTTATAAACTTTCTTGAGATTTATTGAGTCTGTGTGGTTTTTCCTCCCTAAATTGACGCTGTGCCAGTAAAATTGTGAGAAATATTGTTGGTGTTGACGGTTGATGTTTTGATTGTATTCACAAAGCACCTGTTTTCTTGAGGTTGACCTAAAAATATTTCTTCGAATAAACGTATTGGAAAAAACAATGAATGATCAATTTGGGATACAATCATTCCCACTGAGACAAAACAGAGAAATAATATAGTATGTGTTTTGTGTGCATAATTCTAATATGAATCACAATGCATGATGTTACTGTATACATGTACATGTACAGTGTAGTTCATTATCACGAATAGAACATTTTTGAAATGTTGATTTCACTGCAAATGTATTCGGGTTAAAAGGCATCAAAAAACAATAATACACTTAACGAATAACTTGGTTTTATTCCCTGTTCCTGTATATGTTAATATTATTTTTAAAACAGTTATTTTGAAAAGCCCTGCATCTATATCCAAGCCGATCTGATCATGGCATATTAATGTGGTCCCTGAGAGTATAAAACAGCGACCAAGGGGAGTCGGGAATAAAGCTGGTAAAAAAAATGATTGTAAAGTCTGTGGTTAGCATTTGTTGCTAGTTTTTAAAGGCATGCACTTCCAGTGATTACTCCCCAAGTTAATGATCGAAACTTTGGTAAAGAGCACTGGAGAGCTGTAGATATCATTGCTAGAGACGTCCCCTTTGAAGTAATTTTAGTTTAGAGAAAGATGAAATTTTTCACCCCCAAATTTGAATCTGAGAAAGGCTTCAGGCATGAAGCCAAAGCACACAATTCTATGCAACGAATGTATTTTTTCCCTTTCATTATTTTCTTGCAATTTCGATGACCGACTGAGCTCAATTTGTCACAGGTTTGTTGTTTTATGCATATGTTGGGATACACCATGTGAGAATAATGGTCTTTGACAATTACCAAAAGTATACCCTGCCTTTAACGCTCATTTTGCGAAATTGCTTGTCGTAACGAAAACGAAAGCAACAACTTGGCAGACATTTTGTGCCGACTATGTGTGACTAAATAGAAACACTTATGCTAGTTAAATAGAAAAGATTGCAATATAAAATTGCTTGTCTCAAATTGTACTTGAATGACGACTTTAATCAGGGATGAGGTTTGATGAATGAGTGAGTTCCTGAAAATGGCTTGTAGGCCATGGTTCCCCGTTAACCTGGAACCTCTCCTTATGTTACAATTCAGGAGGTTTACAGACTCTGTGCATCATCCAAAATGCAAAACTACAAGTTTACACACAATCTCCCCTGGCGACCGACTTACTTCTTTCAAGAAAATTTTAAGACTCAAGGAGCTTTTGAGGAAATCTAGAAATCAGGAACAATCCTACAAATCACATGTCTGTTTAGTTTGTTCAATGCAAGAAAGAAAATTGGCTGCTTCTGACTGGTAAAACATAAACATCATATAAAAGCTGTGTTATTTTCCCATCGAATTATTGATTTTTTTTCAGATGAGAAGTTAGAAACCACAAGGGAAACTGACCCTGTAAATTTGAAATACTTTGGGGTTGAACAAAGACAAATTTACTAGAGTGGGATTTGAACCAATGACATAAGGTTTTTAACAAGCTGCTGCTCTCCCAACTGAGCCATCTAGCCTTACGTTGGTGGTCTCCCTGTTTATCAATATCTTTGTTCGGGGGGTGCCAGTCAGAAGCCATACAACCGTTAGCTACCGCGTAGCCAGGGATCACACCCAAGTTTACAATACCAACTGGGAAGCGATACCAACTGGGAAGCTGCAGCCACGGGATCACCTTAAGGCGACTTTTTCTAAATGACACAACTCTTAAATCTGTAGTTAGAATGCACACAGCATTGACAATAATGCTTGTTGCATTCACTCTGCAGTAGAAATTCTTTCGCCTGCCAATTAAACTGTGTTTTTATTATTTTAAGTATCTGGTAAAGATACCATAAGGATGCCTCATAAGTGAATGTAATCACTGTA
Source organism: Pisaster ochraceus (assembly GCA_010994315.2). Classification (NCBI taxonomy): domain Eukaryota; kingdom Metazoa; phylum Echinodermata; class Asteroidea; order Forcipulatida; family Asteriidae; genus Pisaster; species Pisaster ochraceus. The sequence continues at coordinate 88,226 of CM021533.1, forward strand.
GCTCACAAGCCTGAGGAAACCTGCAAACAAGGGTGCTTGCTATGTGAACCAGAAACACTGGAGTTAATCCCTACTCTTCCACGATAAGAGTTCTGGGTTCTTTACATGTACTACCAACCCTAGTATACGAGACCAATGTAGTACACAAGACCAATGGCTTAATGTCCCATTCGTCCATCGTTCCTGGCACCACCTCCAATCCTTAGGAGTATGCAGTACCAGCAGCCAAATTGGTGCACATGTGGCTAACCATTCAACAATCTCTATCCTCGCAGGTACCTATCTACTCTTTGGTGACAAGATGGTAATTAGTCTTGCTCAAATCGTGCTCAGGAATACAAGTGTCACGATCGGTACTCAAAACCACACTCTGATGACTCGGCCACCACAAACTCATTACTTGACTGCTCATCCCCAACAGGAAGTGCATGTCATCATGCGACCCAAAGCTTACTTCTTCTTCTTCTTAGGCCTAAGGTGAAAATCAACGCACATGAAAGAAAACAAACACATTAACGATTCGGGTTAGCCAAAGCTTTCCGTTAAACTCCACTATAGAACCCTTGCAAATGATACCTAAAGCCCAAACAGTGCCCTCAATGAGGCAAAAGGAAGACCTATCATTGGCTGAAACGTATACATGTGCTCATTTTGATTGTTTAACCTCAGCGGTTGCGGTCAATGCAAGGGGGGGGGGGGTCTATCCAACCAGAGTCTTTTTTTTTGGATAGGCACTAAGTAAAGCCACACACACTCTATCTGCATGTTTAATCACATGAACTTTAGTTAGTGTGTTATCCTTAAAGTGTCAACTGATGAGGATAACCCAAAATATTTGGGGGAAATTGTAAAATGTTTCAACACTTTTGTTTTTTTAACCCAAGACGAAAAAAATTAGACCATATTGGTGCTTGGGAGAGTACAGTAATTCCAATGCTTTAGTTTTCAACAAACACACACAACCAACGAGTTTTAAAAGTCATAAGATTAGGTGTCCGTGCTTTCAAGAAATCGCTTATTAAAAAAAACCGCAGATAATCAATGTATCTCCACTACAGTTATTACATCAAATAGACAAGTGGTTTGCTTGCCTTCTCCAGTCATGTAGCAAATAGAGCTGAAGTTAAACTTAATAAGAAAACAAAAATCGAAAATTTTTGAGCAGTGAAGTTGTTTTTTAATGATCCAGTTTGCCTTGGACAGGAATTAGGGGTTGACGTGGGATAACAAACTTAATTAATATATTAATTGATGTCACACTATGTTACTTCGTTTACACCCACAGTCCCTTTTGAGTATCAGTCGAACCTAAGACAATTCATAATATTTATAGTTCCACTCCCTCTCTTTCTCCGAACACCTACATGTAACAGTAGTTTTAAAAGTACTTAAGGTCAGCTCTTTGCTGCAATTACCTTTTTGCTGTTTTTGCTTGATTATGGCATTCTTTTCTCTTGTGATCGAGGGAGCCACAGATGTGACATCCCATTGACTGCCTATTGCAATGATGACCAGGTAACTCACATCGCTGGCAAACTGTACAGTGAACGTACCCTGTATACAGAAAGTAAATAAAAACCACTGAATAAGCAACTACACATGTAATTAACTCAGGTGAATGAATGCCGTGACGTAACTAATGGGGTTAGGGGGGCACGTATCCCCCCAATTGATGCCCCCCCATTTAAAAATTACCTGAATAAAATGTTACATTTTATGGGCTAATTTTAAAAACCAACAACATCGCTGAGCCTCTAGGCGCTGGAGATAAACAAACCAATAAATAACGCAACAACAGCGCTGAGCTTCAAGGCACAAACCGATAAAAGTACAACAGCGCTGAGCCTGAAGGCGCTGGAGATAAACAAACTGATAAATAACACAACAACAGTGCTGAGCCTCTGGGCACTGGAGATAAACAAACTGATAAATAACACAACAACAGCGCTGAGCCTCTGGGCGCTGGAGATAAACAAACCGAAAAATAACACAACAAAAGTTGAGCCTCAGGGCACTTTCTCTGATAAGTTTGTTGTCGAATGCAAAGTGCCACAAGGATCTCGTCTGGGACCCTTGCTTTTCAGCATATACTCATCCAAATTGTTTGATATAGTAGAGCAGCATCTCCCTAACACTCATTTCTATGCTGACAACACCCAACTATATCTTTTGAACCTTGTAGTTCTGTAAACCAAGAGCAGGCTGTGGCAGACATGGACAATTGTATAAGGGATATACGTCAATAGATGTTGCAAGATAAACTTATGATAAACGGCGACAAAACTGAATCTATTGTTGTGGGTAGTCAATAACCATTATCTAAAATAACAGTATGTGGTTTCAGACTGAGTGATTTTGCTTTTTTACAGTAACTACAAGTATGCAACTTAGGCTGTTGGTTTGTGCTATTTCACCGGCATTACAAGT
>CM021533.1:119058-142033 GCA_010994315.2 Pisaster ochraceus
TTTTTTTTTTTGGGGGGGGGAGTGGGCAGGAATTGTGCATTGTGGTCTGTACACGTAATGATAAACGCAATGACGGTCAATATTACAATACAAACGTCACAAACTAGTAATGGCAATAATGATTTTAAAAAAATTCTGCACACAAGAACAACAATACGCGCATCCAGCAATTTGACGTCAACTCACAATAGATTGCATGGCAAAAATGAAATGCGTTATGTTAAATCGCTTCATTAATTAAGTATAATGACTCAGCACTGTCGTCAGGCTCTCAAGTCCAGTGCAAATATTGTCCGAAGTGGGAACAATTCTAATTTCCTCATTGCCAGACGGCATTCTCTTCGTACGCCCTCAAAATGACTGCAAGGTTTCTACGCAATGTCTGGGTTACAATACTTCTGGGAAAAAGGTTGGCTATTTTAAGAGTTGGCTCGTCTGGTAATTGTTTAGATATATCACTGCATTGTCTGCATCGATTTGAAAAAAACATCGCACCTAACTTATATAGAGCAAGGGGATGGTTGGACTTCACCAGAGTAAAATGTTACCTTTTGATAAGTGTGATAACTTCTGAAACTGTGTTTTCCATTGACATGCAGAACGTGTATTTGTTCTTACCCCACGTCAGATTATCTGACAAAAAGTGCCGAAAAGAGGTTTGTTTAGGGGAGAAATGCAAACGGAAACTACAGTTTTAATTGGCCAGTAGGCAGGAGATTATGCCCCCCTCCCCTCCTTATAGCGAACTGTGTGTACAATTTTTTCTAATAGCGCCCTCTTTTGAAATCAACCTCCTTCAGCACATTAATTTCCAATAATTATGGGGGACGGAGTCTCCAGGGGATAGATGCCCTCATAGAAACCAATTATGTTGCCCATTGTGCCCCCACATTAACCCTAGTTTCAGTACTGTTTCCTCAACGGAGTGAGGATGGGTGGCGGATGCAGGCCCTAAACGAGGGTACCCTGGTGGACGGAGAGGGTCTTGACAGAGTTTTACTTCCATCATTTCACCTCTTGGTGCTTTTACTTTGAATTTGAAAAGTCCAATTGACACGGTCATGGAGAGGGGAAGGGGCTTCAAACTCTCCACTTTAACCCTACCGGTCAATACGCCAACCGTAGTTCCGGAAGCGTTGGTCGGCGGACTATATCTTCGCAACTAACGCTGCACAAATCTACCAAGAGTATTGTTTAGATTGTGTGCACAAGCTAATTGGTCACTTTCTCCAGCTTCAAAACTAACCTGAAAACCCGTTGTCCAGTCTGGGCTTGAAGAGTGCCGTCATTAGCAGATTTCTTTTCATGTGCGCCAGGAGTGTCTTTCTGACAGACAACGCGCTCTACAAATGTCCATTATCATTTTCATTATTATTTATTTATTTCATTCATGTCGACACTATCTTAATTGGCACAAGGTAGTTTTTTCTGCTCTACCAGCCAGGCTCATAGTGATTGATACCCATGTCTACCTCCTTATGGACTGTGAAGGGGGTAAACCTGTTTCAGCCCTAGAGTAGGTGGCAACACGCCTCTATGGTGACAGTTGACTTGGGTTGACGGCCCAAATCAGTCAAGTGTAGCCCTCACCTTGAAGTGGCCGTCCGGCCTTGTGATATTAGGCGATATCTCAAAAAAATCCAATGTATAATAAGAATATAAATTCAGATTTATTTTAAATCGATATTTTTACAGATGCAAGACACGAGTAATTCCATCCAACAAAGATGCAGTCCTTGTTTGAGATTTCACTCGGCCCCACCCGGTCTCATCCAAGACCGCTGATAAGCTCGTTCAAATTCTTGTTCCGGATGTTGTGACGCGTGATGGGAACTATTGTACTGATGATCGGGGAGCAATGCGCACAATCACAACCCGTAGTGCACACGAATGCCTGGAGGCACATTGGATAATGTAAACAATCTTTTTATACCAAAGTTGCGGGACAAAATTAAACGTTGCGATCGAGCCCTGTTTTTACTTTACAAGGCAAAGGATGACAGTAATTATTTGCAATGGATTTAAACAATAGAGCTACATTATTATTGATGGTCGAATATTTCATACAGGAAGAGGTGACCGGGGGAATGGTCCAATGAGCACGTGCACGTCAGCCCATCTGCACCTTTGGACGAGGCGCTGAGACCGAGCAAAAATTTTGAAATGAACTTACGATGCCACGAGAGGGCGACATCATAATTATGAGAACGCGTCGCAATTTTGAGGCTTTTTATGATACCTAGAGCGCCACAAAACTTTTCAACAATACCACTGCGGCCAACGGCCAAAGCCAGTCGAGCCGGGCACAGCCTCGGTTCAAGTTATTCCATCCCCCCAAAACAGGGACTTGATCCACTATTCTTAGGCATTTTCGGCCTTAGATCTGGGGATTTGATTTCAAGGTAATTGAGTGAGGTTGGCGATCTGGACACTGTATATTGAGACCCAATGAATTCGGATCTGTCGCTGCACTATGCCGTAATCCTAATGTGAAATTCAATCTAAAGTAAGCGACAGTTTTGTAATCCAGTGCTTTTCGAAACGAAGAGGTGCAAGGCCACATGGCCAGATTGTTTTGGTGTTGTTTCATATGTGGTGGAAAAACGTGTTCATGAAGGTTCCAGAAAACAAAAACCTTAACCCCTTCCCTCAAGAATGACGTTCTAAATGTCTTTGGAGTGTTAATCATTGAACCCAAAATTACAAAAAGAGCCTACAAAAATAAGAGCAACGGGTGATTTTGAATATGCAGCAGTCATTTGCCCTTTACGAAACCAAGGCATCGGCTTGTGCTCCCGGGTCTTAGGTTCCGTCTACTGCCCAGCCGTTCGAAGCCCCGCAACGACGGTGTCAATGATAGTATGAATCTGTGACAAAATAATCCTTAAAATGGGTCAAACTCACGCAAAATCTGAGTCAAAAGCACTTTTTAAAAACCAGTTTCCCGATCAGCCTGACCCAGAAATGGGAGAGGTTCCCCTGGTACCTGGATTCCGGGTCAATTCTGACCCGGGAGATTTCAGAGTGTGTGACAGTATCTCTTCTAGTGACATTGGACCTCTATATGCTCCCTCCAGAGATAAGTTATTTTATTTACCTTTTGAAATATTGCTCTTTGTCCTTGTTCTTCGTTTCCCCGTGATGGGTGGCGTAACTACTGTTAACCCCTGGACGCAGTTCTTTGATGGGTTTTTACCTCCGTGCTCTAAAAGTGCAGTGTGACCGGCCCGTTTGGATGCAGACAGCCGAGGGAGCCATGCTGTCGCATGAACTCGACTAGTCTTTCCTGTTTGTACAAAATTGAGAGAAATACAAACACTTACTCTTATTTATGAAATTTGTAATAACTTTCAAGGTACAGTACAGCAATAGCCAAATCACTGCACTTCTAAGATGTCGACTTTCAGAGGGATGATGACGATATCTTGGACAGTAGGATGTCGACTTCCTGTGGTATTAACCAAATGATGAAGACATGTTAGAAACATCTGTCGACTCTCTGACGTAATGTAACAAATAATGACGACATTAGTAGAAATAGGATGTCGACTTCCTGAAGTAATTTAACAACAATGATGACGACATGACAGTAAAAAGGACGTCGGCTTCCTGAGGTATTTTAACTAATAATGATGACATCTTTTAGCGATAGGACGGAAACCATCTAAGGTAATTTGTTTTATGATGACGATTTGCTTAGAAATAATATGATGACTTCCTGAAGTAATTTTAACTCAGGATGACGACACCTTGAAAAAGGCTCGACAGACAAAATGGTTTTGTTGAGATTTTGTTGATGGGATGTCACCATTCGGAAGTGTTTATTTCTGGATGACAACATGTTTTCTTGGGAGGTCGACATCCCAATTAACTTTGGATGGCAGCATGATCGTATATGTAGAATGCCATCAGGGGACAATAATTATCTCAGACTCTCAACAAGTCGGATAGCTCTTCGCAGAGCTCCGTGGCGCAGTGATCCTTAAATAAAACTCTACTATCTGATCGCGAGTTCAGTCAGAACATTGATGCAATTAACTTTGACCCAGTTGTGGTCAAAGTTTTAGAAGGAAAACAAAATGATGAAGGGGCATACCTATCGCACGAATAACAGATCCACCAGACGTAATGAAATTGGGAGAATTGTTGATTGAATAATCTAGGTCGGTCTGAACATTAGATACGTGCAGTGCATCTACTTGAACACATTTTTACCACCTTCCCCGAACATAATTGACATGAGTTGAAATTTTCCCACGTTTTGTTTCTTCGTATATCTTTTGAGGTTTGTAAATAACGGACGCGTTGAAAGTCATTTTCACTCTGTAACGAAGTATGAAATTACAACTGATGAAAAACTACACAAAACGCAGTTGACAACTACTGTTGGAGAGTAGGAAGAACATCGTTTAAACACGAAGATGATTTTAATTCTCGCTATAGAAAATGTGCACATTAAGGCCAAGTAAAAAAGAAGAAGAAGAAAAAGAAGAAGAAGACCCAGGATGATGGATTTAATTTACCCACATTTTAGACCTCCAAGTTCTATGATTTGCAGTCTGGCTCTTTCGTACTTGAAAACATACTTTCAAATGCCCCCTCCCTTTTTTGACAAAATCTTAGGACGATCAACTAATGTATTAAATTCGCCTTCGCGTACCATACACTTCAAGTAGTCGAGAAGTCCATCCTCGAGCCCAATGAACAGAAAACACAACAAAAGATAAACTGACAGACAACACAAATGATTTAATTAGAAACTTTATTATTATTTTTTTTCAGACGAATTATTTTCATAGTACACGTGAAAACTATTGGTCTATTTACAGATAAGTGTAACCCACACAGAAATCGCCAGTATCCCTTACACAAATAAATACAATGAATTAATAATGTACACTAGTGTGGCACTGTATAATGAGGCACCAGTGAGGTCAAGTGTGTAATGTTTCAGGGGTTCAGAGTCACTCACACGATCATGCAAATAATGGCTGCCATTTATATTCAAGAACGCGTTTTTTATTAGCCAACACACGATTAACACAAATCCCCACAACAGAGGGCTCACTTCAATTTTACAGTCTTCATACAATGTTAGGCCGTGTCCGAAACGGCGACTTCGGCTACAGCTACGGCTAGATCGCGCGCGTCTGCCTATTCTTCAACACTGGCAGACGCGCTGATCTAGCTGTAGCTGTAGCCGAAGTCGCCGTTTCGGACACGGCCTACATACATTACACGAGGGGCTTGACCTCTGACCTCATATTAGTGAAGAAATTCCTGGGTAAGTCTGCTGATTGAAATACATTCTTATGTTAGAAGCAGACTTTCCATGTTTTCTCATTCAAATCAATTTCCAAACAGAGGCTGAAAGGACAACATAGACTGTTACCCTCGTTAGAAAAATGGTAATTAGAACATCCAGTAAGAGTTTCTTTGCAGGGAACCCGACCAAAGATGGCCTCGTGTTGATGAATGGGCAAGAGTTCATGGGAGATAAAAATCTCTCAGTTTTCACATTGTTCATTGCTGCGAGGAGAGAACGTATCAAGAATCCTCAATTATACTGACCAAGTACGCTACAAACCTTTTCACAACGAATATTATGTTTTTTATTTCAAAGACATAAGTTTAACAACATGTTTCTGCGTTAATATATCTGAGCTTATTACCAATAATGAGCCAGTGAACCATTTAAAACCCGCAGCGAGGGCCGTTGTCAGCACATGCCAAAATTATTTTAATATTTGCATCGCCTAACCAAGTCGTACACACTGGTCAGCTTACTGGCATGATCCTAAGCCGGACCATGCCACAGGTCCTAGAGGGGGCTTTTGCAACAGAGGGAAGTGATTTGGTTATAGAAGGGGAGGGGGGGGGGGGCAGAACAAAACTCTGCCAGTATCCTTGGTTGCACAAAATAGGTATGTCAGTTGTCAATGGTAGATGAAAAAAATAAATACAAAAATGAATTGCTTAAAGGGTCTGAACATTTGACGAAAAGGCGAACATAATTCCAATTTCTAGTTAAAAAGAAAAAAGAAAAAAAGAAAAAAGAAAAGAGAGCGGCAATTATTTTTTATTTTGCCTGAATTGAAATTGCTCTCGACTTTGTTGCACATCAGGTAGTGAGTAACTTCTTTTTTGACGTCATGGTTCACCTCGAATCTACGTGAGCATGGAGCATGAAGGGGGCTTAAGTATGACATTTGCCGATCTCGAAAAACAAAACCCACGCCTCAAAGTAAAAAACAACAACTCAAAACCAGAAACTGAGAAGACGGGGAGGGGAGGGGGAGGAGGGGGCACACCAGTAAGGTTATCATCCGATTAAGTGATAGCCACATGGTACAAGTGACATGTTGTTTTTCACAAATAGACTGCTGTCACGGTGCAGCGTCATTATAATAACGAACACCTGCATTCAAACTTACTACGCATTACATTTGAAGAAATTATGAAAGAAGAAAGAAAGAAGAAGAAGATGAAGAAGAAAACAAGACTTGTGGCATTTTATTATACACGTTTGAAACACGTGTATCTTCTTTTACAAAGGTATCTACAACTCTAACATTATTCAATGGTTCCTAGCAAAGCTTGATTTTGCCCAAAACGAAACTGTCTTATTTGTCTTAAAACTCAGGATACAAGTACAATATGTCAACACAACCTTTAAGGGATTACTGAGCAGTGGTCTTTGGAAGAGAGCATTCAAATCAGGTTGATCTGAAATTGATCAGACAATACCATAAATAAAAACTATTGGACAGTACTACAATTCTCGTTGGAGGAGCAGTTCAAGTTTCAATGTATGCTCAAGTAAACTGAATGATTTCAGAAATGACCACAAAGTACCGAGTATGTTTTTTTTCAAAATAGAATCACTTGGCGTTTTAAAGTTTGATACTCTAATATTAATCTGGGATGCACATTTATCATGCTTCGTCATGTATAAAAGAATAATTATCACAACCAAAAATACATAAAACAGCTCCAAAATGGCTACAAAAACATTTTTTCAACAATAAGAAAACTCATCAAAACAATTTGTATCGGTATGGCTTTATAAATTGAAGATAACTCCAAAAGATCGTGAGTTCATATATACGTCAACAATAACGGGGAGCTATGCCACTTCGTCGGTAATAACGAAGTCATGGCGTTTGCCTGCGTGTCAATTTACGGGCAAGACCGTCCTTACCTTCAGACCGTATTATTATTATTATGACATTTCCCTCAACAACAGAATCTATCAGACACCGCGTGTATCACATCTCAACCTCACACACCTGACAAAATTCACTTCACCATTTAACAGGGGGGGGGCACCTCGGTACAATCCACTAGACCCTCCTGACGTACCTCCATGCTCTTTCTGCGCCACTAATGGGATTAAAAGGTACAATTACGGTGTCAAATTATCTCTGAAATCGCTCATGAATTGCAGCTTTTTAATCTCCCCCACTCTCTCTCCCCCTATCTCCCCCTATCCCTCTCTCTCTCTCTCTTTCTACCTCAGATTTTTTTGTCGACAAAGACAATTGATCCGTACCCACTGGGAGGAGTGACTGATACTGAACCCTTTACGCGGTTACAGCAAAATCCCATGGATAAGACAAAATCTTGACAAAACCTTGACAGGGAAAACAAGACTTCACATCAGATACATTTAAAGGTTATTTTCACGCTCACGCACTTATCAATACATCACAAAATGGTTTTCATATCTAACGCTATTTGTTTGTAGGCTATTATTATTGCACTTGTGTAAAGGTAGGGTCGTGCTTTGGCAATGACCCCGAAAAAAGGTCGCATAGTTTCTATTCGAAAGCCTCCTTGTCATCAATGGTAATGGTAGTAAGCATCCAGTAAAATTATTTCGTCTGAAGTTCCCCCGTTGGTTAGAAATAAATAAAAGATCGCCTGCAGGCGACTTTTGGAAATGTCCGTTGTGTCTGTTTGAGTACTGCCCTCAGTTACGGCCAGAGATACAGTTGGTATTCACTGCCACCTCGCTAAACGTGAATGGATTTGACAGTTCTTTATAAAAATACCTTGACATTGTTTTGTTGTTGTTTTCTCAACAAGTACACATTGTATTCCACTGAAACTTTCACAGGTGACTTTTATTGTATATTTCTTAGCACTACGTAAAAAAAAACAAAAAACCGAACGATGACCATGCCTTTAAACTTGGATGAATACCCCCAACAGACACAAACATGGGGGGGGGGTGCCTTCATGCTTTGAAACATATACTGCAAATATTACGGACAAATACATGTGTGTGCTATGCCGAAATGTCTTAGGAGAATGGTCACAACAAAAACACATTTTTCGTTCTTCATTTTCATTTTTTTTTTTAACCTTCAGTTTATATTTAAAACAAAATAGATTTTCAAAACAGCTTGGGCCTTTCTGCATACAGCTCCCTCTTCCCGTTTCCATTTCAGACATTAGCCTTTCAACCTGATCATGTCAAGATACCTTAGACGGATAATCCACCCCAAGCGAAACGTTTTACACACGTCGTACAATATTGTGGAATTAAACAGTAAGGAACCTGAAATCCCGGCCATCATCCCAGCATATGTTTTGGGATTATACTACGGAATATATGCAATATAGCCATGGGTTCCACACTGGACCACGCGTCGAGGTACGCTGATCGAATTATTATCTCCCACAAAGAGTCTGAGAGCTTCTCTAAAAACCACGGTCACTTAGTCCTCTAACGCTTAGTACTGATAATGAAATTGTCATTTTTGACCAGGCTGATTCATATTTTACTTCTTTCAAATTTGCTGACAATGAAATAACACGACACACCTACGCGATACTAGATTATTCTCTCAACACACAATCAGTGCCAGATTTCTCGGCACTAGGCTAGTTAAATGCAGAACTCGCGTGTTTTCGAACGATTTTTTGGGAACCCCGCTAGTCTTGACCCAATTCACTGATGCCAATCATAACAATCAAACTTTGTTTCGCCTATTTGGGAGTCGGTCTCGTCCGAATCGATGGCTACGGCTGTGGCTACCGTCGGAATGCCGAAAAGTCATAATCTCCAGCGTTGCCGTTGCAGCGAACAGCCATAGCCGTAGCCAAAGTCACTCGATTCGGACACCTTGTTACGTAGCTGGCAACGTGCACAATATTTTGACAAACACTTTGACGTTCTAAATGGCAGACCGCGGACAGACAGTAGCCGCTTGTGACGTCAGTGTCAGGGGTCACTACAATGCTTAACGTGACACGTGAATGCAATAAACTGAAGGACTTTAACGCGTCCCATTCGAATACACGCGAGTATTTCACAGCCTTGTAGCCCGTAGATAACATACATCCAGTCACATTCGTATACAGCGAGAATTTCACAGCCTTGTAGCCCGTAGATAACATACATCCGGTCACATTCGTATACAGCATTTCAACACTTTCACCTTTGGGCTGTGCTACATTGGAGCGAAAATGGTTTCCACCTACCACTTGACCAACGAAAACTGCCCCCCCCCTCCAGGCATAGGAAACTCTCTCACAAACTGCACAGTACAAATCAAATTCTGATCACAAGTTACCCATAATCACGTCGTCCATGAGCACTAACTAATCAATAAGAATAAGTCAACCAATACAATGTAGTACATAAACCGAACCAATCATGTCCATCAGTCCATTAATGTGACTCAGGGCTAAGAGATAATGTTTATTGCAACCAGTACTGAAAACACTACACTCAAAATTGCCCGTTGTAAAGTTTGTTGGGCAAATGGCTCGAAAGTGTTGAGAAGTATATCAACCAGTTGCATTAATTAATCTCAAGAGAAAAAGCACGAATTTGTTTTTGTCTATTTGTTTACATTATACGCTAAACCCAGCTTTTGATGCCTTTTCAAACGACCTTATCTCAAAAACAAATCAAAATTAGCACCCTTTATTTAAATGTGCATTGTAGGGGCTTGCTCGATCATGCTAATTAGTGAATTTGAATAAATATCAATACAGAATCATGTTTAGACATCTCTTTTACTACTTCAAATCCACGTTAAACGAAAATGGGTTTAGGGACACTGTATATATTTACCATCAAATTTGGTGCTTTTTGGCTGAAAAATTGGTCCGCCATTTTGAACCAAGAATTCTTGACTCCACAAAATTTCGGACAGTGTTAGTTCACGAAGTAAAATGAAACCACACAAATTCGAGGAATATTTATTTCGATCATTATGTTCTACTTTTAAAACATCTTTCCAACCGTATTCATTACACCCCCCCTAATTTATAGCCCAAAGTGCCCAATCAGGAAGCCATGTGCCCCTTTAATGGTACCCCGCCACCTGGTGTAACGTTCAGAATCACGTACAAAATATGCCGCCATTATTGTTTTGGCGGGAGTCACAGCGCGCCAAGCAAAGTGAATACAAAAGAACATGCGGTCTGTCCCTGTACCGGGTGATACGTGTTTGAGACAATGATTTTAGACTGCAACGCGACACAAGAAATGGCGCCGAAATCCCACCTCGTTGCGGAATGCGGAAACTGAGTGAATTGAATTTGCGAAGGATATCAACCTTGGGGTGCTCGAGTGTAAGTTTTACAGCTGGGGATCACTTTGTGCCCTGGGGACTTGCCGTAACAGCTGATAGTGGCACGAGTATTAGTGATTTATAACTCCCCCGATCAGTTTGGTTGCAGATTTTTCGTCGGGAATTACAATTCGTTGATCATCCCCCCACACAAATTACAATGTCGGTAACAAGTCGTTTCTGATAGATACTCCGATGGAAATGGATAAGTGGTTATTGGTTATGGCATCTTATCTGGTATATTCTGCCAAGGTTATCAGGTAGCGAACCCCCTGAAAGCAGCAGTGATTTGCCCCCTCTTTTGATAGATTATATGCAAGAAAATTGTTCTAATGTAGGCCTGTTTTACGGTAACACCATAAAGACATACTATCGTCAGCAATTTCACGAAGAGCCAAAAAATCCCCTGCAGCCAAAAATGTATGTTTGGGGAAAACCGCCTTTGAAGTTAAGATACTTTTGAAATTACTGGTTGGTAGAGTATTATTGATCTTTGAAATTTTACAGGAAAGTGGAGTAGAGCTCCTGAATGATACAAATCTGTTTTCAATACTGTCAATGACCTGTTGAATTAATGAGTATTTATTTATTTAATTAACAAGATTGTCTCTTCGTGAATGGCCGTGTAGATATACCAAGGTGTCACCGCAAACTGAATTTACATTGATACCTGATAATGCCTCAAACCCCATAAAAACGGTTCTACTATATACCTAAAAAGATAGGTGCAAGTTTTGACAGCTTCGGCTGTGACTATGACAAGGGCCCAATTTCATCTTTGTGCTTACTGTACAAGTTTCCATTTCATAGCGCTGCTGACCGTGCTTAAAGTTTGAAAATGACTGACGTAACAATACAAATCCATGGTGAACGTCCGAGCTGACCGCCAAATTTTCTTGCTAACCCTTGAAATACGCTTACGCTATAGTTAGCACGAAAATCTGCTTGCCGTTTTAAGCAGCGCTGTGAAATTGGCCTGAGATCAATGAAAAGGCCTACTGTTTATCGCCTCAGCCAACAGCCATAGCCGTAGCCGCTTGGTTCAGCCTTTCAGGAAATCTGCAATGCATTCTGAAGACCAATCCGCGTTCTTGTTGCAGCATCATCATTCCTGTTTCTAACACCACATTTCCTTAGAGTTAATTCCAAGCCACATGTTGTTCAGATGGAAGATATCGATTTGTCCCTAGCCCACCCCTTTAATTGTGTTTATGCGATTACACTAATCCAATAGTTCGTGTTAGATTGTCTAATGTTTTGCACACGTCAATCTTTGTCTCAAATAGTGTTTTTTTCCATTGTGGACGCACGGTTTGAGAGAGGGTAAGTGTTTTAAAGGTAATTATTATAACAGCAGACATTATTAGAATCAAAATCGTGAGCTAGAATTAAATCCTCAAGAGCCTATTTCCATTCCATATAATAGTGGCCGGTATTAACGTCAACGATGAACATTTCATGATCGCAGGTCAGGCAAAACAAACCCACATGGATGTGGTAAATTAATGCAAAATACTTTTGTTTCTAATACGTTTGTTTATATGTTATTTTTGATACCATTTTGCACAATGTATTTTGGATCTTTACTAGCAGAGTGTGATCCATTGTCTGTCCTCTTTTATAAGAAATCATCAAAATAATGAATTATTATTAAAATTCATGCACTCCTGTTCAAAATTGACCCGGATCTCGGATCCCAGGAGGCCTGACCGGAAACTGGTTTTAAGAAAGGATTTAAGCTCGGAATCTGCGACAGTTTGACTCACTTCTGGGTCAATGTGACTCAGATTCCAGGTCACATTGACCCAAAAAGGGGACAGGCCACCTTTGTCTGGTATGTACGTGCACAAAGAATCGAACACCCTTATCGCACCATACTTTCATCGCATTTTATCAATTATCCATTAAAAAAAAAAAAGACCAATCAAATAATAACTCAGTGCTCAGTGAATAACCGACGCGCGCAGAGCCTTCAGTCACACACGCAGATATCTCATTCACTTTACCCGATAAAGCATAACAACAATAGTTATTTTTCAAACACTCCTTCAAGATTAGGCATCATCACTTTTACATGAACAAATACTGCCCCACCTATGTCAATACCAAAAGTCTCAAGAAGCTTAAAGGTCCGTAACTTTACACGTCAAAACAAGAGGCTTAATTTTAAAGAAAAAAACCCAAACCCTCCAGGCCTAGTTTGATATTTTGCAGCATGCCAGCAATAATTTCCTTTCAGGAATAAAATTCAAAAAGTCGTTCAGCAGAAATGATCTTCTTTAATAGCATAATTATGCAGGGAACCAGTCACACGCTAATGCACGTAAATGTGGCTGGTCACCAGCCACATTTACGGGGACGAGTGCTCCATATACAAAATACTGCGAAATGAGGGCTTAAACCTGCGACCTCCGGATTGACGTTCCGTCCCGGTACCAACTGAGCTATCTAGCCCTGAATGTTGGCGGTCTCCCTATTTTGTCAATATACTTATTTCTAGACAGCAATGTGTGTCTGCCACTATCTGCCACACACCTGACCACATCATAGACAATTTCAATTTGACTCTCCCATCAGAGCTTTGTTATTCTCTTCCATACACCAACGCAACACCAATGGAAAGCGGAACCTTAACTACGAGTACATTAAATAGAGTACAATTTCAGTCGAGTATCGAACACAAGACTTCGAGTACAGGGCCCAATTTCATAGAGCTGCTTAAGCAGAAAATAATGCTTAACGATTTCCTGCTATGCAAAAATGAGCAGGATACCAGTCACAAATCGTACACGTGACATGGTAGTTTGGCTGGTAATCTTCTTCTGCTAAGCAATATTTTAATGTGCTTAGCAAATAGTTGTGCTTAAGCAGCTCTATGAAATTGGGCCCAGATTCTTTTTCCAGTCGAGTATCGTGTATGGACTTTGAGTACGAGTATTTTTCTAGCCGGTTACGAGTATTTTGTCTAGCCGAGTACGAGTATTTGTCTAGCCGAGATACGAGTATTTGTCTAGACGAGCACGAGTATTTTGCTAGGCAAGTACGAGTATTTGTCTAGACGAGTACGAGTATTTTGCTGGACGAGTACGAGTATTTGGCTAGCCGAGTATGAGTATATTTCTAGCCAAGTACGAGAATGAGTACCATCGAAGCGGTACTCGAGTGCTAGTGCCGAGTACGAGTGCTATACAACACTGCAACAGCTCTATGGTGTCTGACAAATGTGTAATGTTCAAAAGCTTTACAGAATGGGTCTGTGTTTCCTGTTTATTTTTTATTGTAACATTACGAGCTGAATCATTTCACAGGGGAAATTAATACGATTTAATAACGACAAAGGAAGAAGAAGAGAAAGAAGACGACAAAAAAGCCCAACCCTAAAATAAATTAAACAAATACATGCGCTTGTATTTACCCGTTGTTGGAAAAACTGGGTTTACAAAAGTGAACAAAATGGGATTTCAATCATCCATTCACACCATGGTCAAATCATAACTACAATGATTCGTCCAAAATAAATATCGATCATTGGATATAAATCGGATATCGATCATTCGTTCCAGTCATTCATACAAATGAAAGCAAAGTACACAGTGTAATCAATTGATTCGCATCCATGCAACAACAGTGCCACAGCATACAGTCACAACTCATGTGGATGAATCTACAATCTGTAAATTAAAACAAAACATATTCTATCCAAATCAATGATTGACAATACTAATTCACTCCTGAATGTTGATGATGTTTAATCAAAACGGCATTGATTTTGACAATTTGACTGAAGCTCCATGTTTGAAATGTACAGACCCAATTACGTCTGTTGTCCGATGACGTCTTGTTTCAAATTTCGCTCTGAAAGAGTATCAAATAAAATGACATTTTAAACCATTTTAACGTGAAGCTAGAAACTAATAATCCCCCACTTTCACGAGGTCTCTATCTATTTGAAAATGACTGCACCACCGTACTCAAATTGACCTTAGAGACCCTCTTTAAACTTTTAAAGAGGTACTCATTAGTAAAATGGTAACCGGACAAAAATGTAACTTATTGTTTTCCCCGAAGAGCATGTTAATTAAGGAGAACGACGGCCCTGAAATTGCTTTGGTGAAGTCTACAGATAAGGTATTGCATTAATAAATAGGTGCTGTAATTTACGGTCGTTAAGTTGCTATTTACAAATTAGACACACTGGGATAATAACGATGCGCTCAATGATGCCGTGGCAACTGCCTGGAGTTTGGGTGGTTGCCATGGAAATACGATCTCCTTGTGAGGTGCCCACGCAAATATCACGACAATAATCATCAAAGTGTTGTTGAACTATGTTGATTACAGTTGTACATTAATGTGTTTGATTTAGAAACAAAGAGGGAAAAAGACAAGAAAGAGCAAACACTCTCGAAAAAAGGAAAGAGGAAAACCATTCAAATTAATTTCTTCATTTTTGTATCAAGGTCTTGAAACTTGAAAACAAAAATAAGATTGAAGGAACTGACTCTGTTAAGACAGAGACCCTCTTTAACCTTTTTTAAATTGGTTAAACTTTGAGAAATGCTGCCCAATGTATGCAGTTTTTGTAAGAGAAACACATTAATATAGCTGAACGGTCGTGTAATGTCATCCGCTTGTTCCCGAAAATATGGGTAGAAATCTTGACGATATTTGCAACTGGTTCTTGAAAATGAACAGACCTTACAGCACACTGTACCACAAGCAATATCGTTCCACAATTAACATCTAGCATGTAAAGAGGCAGTCGTCAAAACTGCTAATGGCAGGAAGGTTTTTAAAACGATCCATATGATTTGGAAAAAAGCAAAATGTAAACGAGCATTCGGAAGTGGTTCACTATATACACCATTCCTAAACATCCGTCCAGTGACGCTAGCCTTGACAGAGTAACAGCAAAATGGTTTATTGTTTCGTGCATTGTTTTACTGATCGCTGAAACGTGCTGCTTAGCGAGCAATTCTTTTTCGAAATTGGTATGATTTATTGTACTTCTCGGCCTCATAGTGCCCTTAACTATAGAAGTAAGTGCCATTAAATACTACTTGCCAAAGTTTGCTGCATTTCAAGCATTCTTGTTTTATGAAACTTATCCCGCAACGATCATTGAAATAGTTCATCATACTTTAAAGGAAACCGTATTACACGGCCAAAAGAATTATAACATAACTCAATTGATTCATGAATGACTCGATTTTACCTGAATTTCTTACATAAAGAATTATGGTGACGCTGACATCGGTATTCTAAGAAATAAGCTCGAAATAAAATTCACTTCAGGTTTGTACAAAATTGTATAATAAATATGCATAATACCGCTCACAAAGCTCGGCTCATGAAGTCTTCCCCGCAAATAGCGTCGTCACTGACTGTTCAGGAAGCCTTGACTGGCAGGTTGATATTTTGTTAGGCGTTGTTTTGTGACAGGCCCACCTCGCAGCGTCACTCAATCAAAAGTAACAAATTGCAATTTCCTTTTCCTCCTTACTTTTAAATTCGATAAATTTCTCTCAACTTAAAGAATGTAGGAATTATAGCTGCAGACTATTTCACCCTTTTCCCACCGGGCTTGATACTGGACTGATCATATAGAAATTTATTGATGTCTTGTAACATATATGTCAAGATTGCAAAACAAAACAGCTGAATATGTTCCAAGATGCGCCCATTCCTTCATATCAAAAGTAGACACAATTCGTATGGGGATAACTTTCTCAAAAAATGTAAGATTTTATTTTGTTTTTCTCCTGCTGGAAGTCCAGGGGCCGATTTCAGAAAGAGCTATGATTGATCTTAACTGTGTATTATTCTTATAATTGCTAAGCAAAGTGTGATATCGCAATAGAAACCACTATGGCAATAAGATACAACTCATCTTAAGATGAATCTTAGTGCTTTGTGAAATCAAGCCCAGGCTCTGAGGCTGTTTTGAAATCTTGTAATTATCGCAAGTTATGAGGACAATAATGAAGGTAGTAAACTGTGACACACGGGATGGTCAATACGTAAGTATTTCCTTAGCTCGGTTACATAAAGATTGGGGTCCCCACCACTCAACCATTGCATTCTATCTAAGTACCATGCTGTATTATTGTGTAAGCAAACTGGGATGCGTTTTCGCGGCGGTAACCAATATCTGTTTTGCCCCAGCCAGTGATTAATCAATTGCCAAATCCAACGAAATAATTATTGGTACGACCGCGAAAACGTACCCCGAATTGAGTGGAAATAAAGTGAACTGAACCGCACTGCCCTTTTACACTGTTAAAACAAAGTAGGCACTAAGCAGGATCACTTGCGTTCAAAGGACCCGCGTAACAGGGGGAAGAATGTCATTGGTGTTATATCATTGGCCCCATTGGGAGGAGTATATCACATTGTGATCAGACCCTTTGATGTGTATAGAACGACTATAAGGCCGTGTCCGAAACGGCGACTTCGGCTACAGCTAGGGCTAGATCGCGCGCGTCTGCCTATTCTTTATCACTGGCAGACGCGCTGATCTAGCCCTAGCTGTAGCCGAAGTCGCCGTTTCGGACACGGCCTAAGTATACATTACAGCCACTGCGTGCCATCTCACCACTCGTATTAAACCACGCAATGCCATGATCTCTAGTGTTAAGTAGACAACCATGTGCTTGTGTGAGAGCAGAATAGATGCCATGTTGCCACCCCCATAAAGCTAATGTTTCTTTCTACGTTATGGGTATTTGGCGAATACTGTTTGTCTAAACACAAACTACATCAGAGCAACCGGACACATTGATATTAGCTTACAAATACAAACCGAATCAAAGACGGCGTTAAACTTAACGGGACTGAGTACCCCCGTGTTATTCTGTAAACGTTACACGTTTTCACATATCGGAAATCCACGTGTACGTCATGCGTTGTGCGTGATGTGTAGTGCGCAGTGCGCAATGCGTAAAAAGAAAAAAAACGTGCAACGTGCATTATTTTATGTATCCGTATAGACCCCTTGCATATGACGTCACACGCCCCAAGCAGCCCCCTCACTAAGGTCATTGATGAGTTATCATTGGCTAGAGTCGTGCGCTGCGCGTACACACGTGCACGTTTCCATTGTTTGACATCAAAGATGGCGGCCAATGCAATGTGTCTATTGTGTACTGCGTTATTCGTAAAAAACCAAGCGCGCAGACCTTATGCACATGACAGCATTTTAGTTGAACCGTTGATCTCTAGAGATTAGGCCAAATTCATGCCTCTTCCGCTGTTTCACCATCGTTTTACCTCCAAGATGACGTCATTGCATAAGGTACATGTACATTGATCAGCATAGAGATCAATGATAAGGTAAAGGTCAAATTCTTGGCGTGGATTGCACTCTTCGCATAACGCACACAGCCCATGATGGACTCCTGGAGAAACAGTTGCGATCTCAGACTTGTAATTTCATAAAATGAACTCAAGCTTGTTATGTTTTCCCAAAAATGTTCGACATGCAAGGATAACTAACTTGTTTTTAATGGTATGTGACGCTCAATCCAATTCGATTTCATTGCAACTCTATGCATTACCGAACACTGCTAAGTGAATAAATTGCTTGATTCTATTAGGAAGCCTTTACCACACAAAATAAACATTGGACCTGCTTTTTACAACCTGCTGTCAACGTTCACAAAGTTCCGTACCGTGTCATTATTTTACCCTTTCATGTTTTCCCAGTGAAATTACCATTGGTGAATTCCCAAACTCAAAAGTATACGTCAATTTCTGGGTTTTTTTTAAATTAAAGAGATAAATACTACTATGTAAATAGACGCCGTACAATTATCCTACTTTTACACATTTTGTCATGATCTTTAAAAAAAAGTAGAAACTTGCCAATAAATTGACAGTTCTGATCTACCATGCTACTAGCCTAATCTTATTATAACACGACTATTAAAAGTTCATTATTATTTGTGTGTGTTTAAAAGACTGTACATCCATTTGACTCAAATTTTCCCCGCCGTGGCTTGGCACTTTACTTCACGATAAATTACATCACTTATTTTAATTACATTATTATGTTGTTGATGTACATGTTCGGTCCCTCCTCGTTTTGGTACGGCTTCCCAGATTGAACACCAGGAAAATGTAAGGATTTACGGCGGAGTTTGACACCGCAAAGGTCCCCAGTACGGCGTAGACGTTCTGGTCGATTTTAAATCCCTGGCTGTAGGACCGGATGATTTCCACAATGAAATAAGGCGACATGCACGTCATGAACACGATGATAATGACGGTAGACATGGTGAGTGTTTTATTCCGTGCTTTATTCAACAGCGGGGACGCCGTCACTCGCATGTTCAATCGATCGCCGTTGGAGTAAACTGCCGTGGTTTTGATCGAGCTGCTAAAACTGGAGCCGTAGGATGCACGGATCCAGATCCGCTGGGTGATGCGGATGTACGCGATGAGGATGACGAAAAATGGCACGAGGAAATCTACCACTGCCGCGTAGGTGATGTACGCCACCCTCCAGGACAAGGCTGGTGCAGGGAAGAAGGTGGTGCACGTCTTTGAGGTGCCGGTTTCCTTCTGGTACCATATGAACATTTGAGGGATAGAAAAGAGCAGGGCACAGGACCAGGCAATTGTCAAACCAAGCCTGACTGAGTAGCCTTTCTTTAAGGGGCTCCTCACGGCCTGATGCCTGTCAACTGCTAAGAGCACTACACAGTTGCTTGAAGCGATCAGGCTGACACTCTGCATGAACATGACAAGTTTACACAACACATTACCCGCGTACCAGATATCCCCTTGGAGTTCCAATATGGCGCTCACCAGCACATTGAAGATACAGACGCACATATCGGCGATCGAGATGCCGAACACGATCTTGTGCAGCCGAGATTTCCTCCGGCGGAACAAACACAGCCATATGTAGACGAGCGAGTTGCCGAAACTCCCCACGCCGAACAGTATCCACAGGGTGACGATCCTCGCTTGGGCGCCGTACGGCAAATCGTCGTCGGTCAGTTCCGTCTCGTTCGATGTCCAAGCCTGCCAAGTGTAGCCGCCATCCTCCGGACTTGGGGCGTCAGTCAACAGTTTATAACTCATCCTGAAGTACGGGTGGGTTCTTACTCATCGCATTAAAAAATCCACAGACAAACCCCAGTCTTCTTCGTTTGATGTTAATTCAATCTGAGGAACAAGATAGAACAATATTACCTTTAGGGGAAGAAACTTTCATGCAACATCAACTAGGCCTACGTATAACTAACTTCAACTTCAACACACGTCCACATCAGTGTGGACTTCTTTTCACCTTGGTACCAATAAGAGCAAGTCTGTCTGAGCCCCACGTACGCTTTCGTTATAGCACTAAACACTTCGAGGTCATTGAGTTGAGGGACAATCAATCGTTTTACATTCGTGACTGGACGAATTATTCCTGTTTAATTAATGCTTACCTCCCCCTTAGCTTAGTAATTCTATCTGAGCCTGCAAATGAACAAACTGAAGGTCTACATGGCCGGGTACGTCTCGTACAAAGTTTAAAGGAAACTTGTATGTAAATAAAGCATTCTAATGCTGATTCTAATATGCATGCAATGCGCAGCCATGATGTGTGGTATCTGAAATCAGGTATGATTGAGGAACGTTTGCCAGTGCCACTTAATGTGAAAAGCTTTTGGTCACGTATCGACCACGCTCCGGGCGAGCTTGCAACGGAACATCCTTTTAGCCTAGTAGCATAACTTACGAGTGGCTCGTGCAATACAGGGATTGTGACAATGTGGCCCAACAATACAACCCCGGGGTAAAAGGCTGCCACTTTGCAGCAAATTGGACAAACTTTCCATGGAAAGGTCGCTCCTATATTTGTCAGGCAGACCGGAAGGGGTTGAAAACATATTCTGATTGCGAAGATATCGCCGCACGGGAGGTGCCTGGTAATATGAAACAGAATCATCGGGTTGCAGGTTGCAAACTCACGTTTAATCGAAACTACAATTTTTACATTTCATGGTGGAACATTTCTAAAGTGATGTACATGTAAAGTGAAGGCACTTTTACGGGATAGCATGTTAAGAACAGACGGCAAGAGATAGGACAAGTAGAGGCAACGACACGGAGCAGTCTCGTGCGTTGTGGTAAACATAGAGGCAAGATATATTCCATATTTTGTTTAAATCTGCGTGATCAAAACGAGACCGGAAAAAAAGTTTGGCAAAAAGTGAAGCAGTGTTCATCGACGTTATTATGCGCAAAACGTGGTAAAGGTTGGGAACAACAGGCTGAAAAAGTCTTTGTAAAAACACGTGTGTAACATTAGCTGGTAGAATATTACATTTTATGAAGAATGATCTCTTGGGCTTTTTCCCAAACCTCGGCTTATAAATCTCCTGCTCTGCGGGCTCCCGGCTCAGTTTGTTGAAGCGCCGTGCCAAACGCACACTGATGGGGCACCAAGCAGGAACTAGAGCCCCAAACCAACATTTGGACTTTTCCTAAAATATGACATGACTGAGAGTAACGCGAGAAGGCCCAATTTAAATGCATGGCGTCATCAGTCGCAACCCCATCAAACAAACAAACAAACAAACAAACAAACAAACAAACAAACACCCCAACACCCAACAAACAAACACCCCAACAAACCAAAAACAAACAAACACCCCTAACCAACTAATCGTGTAGCACATCTTTAATTGTAGATGCATTAAAGCGAAGACTCATACACCTTTAACATCAGCCAGGGTGAAAATATATCATCGACCAAATTGCCAAAGGCATCTGAAAAGCTTCCCTTCAACACCCTTAAATAAAAAAAGGAGTTGGACAGGTGAAAACAAAAGGATTAACACCAATGAAATGTTGGTCACGGGTTGATTGGCCAACAAGCTCGTCGTGTACGCGCAGTGAACCGCACTGGACGCAGCTGACCATGAACAAGTGATCATCAACGAGTTATTTACGTCAGGATTGCTCGCCAGAGCAAGAAGACATGAGTACAGGGAACTCAGCTTGTTCCTTCTTGGACTGGGATGGTGTCTCCTTCGATGGAATGTTGAAGGCTTTCTCTCAGTCTGAATGAAATACTATGCCAAAAATGAAGAGAAAATAATGGTAGCCCCATCCCATACAGACAAGAATGGACAGCGGTTCAATCTAAAAGTCAACTGATTGCTAAATAACGACAACGTTCATATCAGTCCTAACCCTCCAGCGAAACATTTCTATTTGTGTCAGAGAATGTTATTTGAAGCTACGACAAACCTCCACTGTTTATTTTGATTGCCATAATCCCGCGGCGTAAACAGACAATTTCATTTGGAAGGGGGTGGGTAAAGACACTATTAATTTTTGTTTAGTTTTATTATTTTTTATTGAATTTATTTGTTTTATTTAATGATTTATTGATTTATTTTTCATTTTGTAATTATTCATTTATTTATTTATTTTTTGAGGAGGTTGCAAGGTGGTGGTTTTCACTAAAGCGCGCTAACTCAGGATGAACATTACTCCCTTGTTAAAAAAGTAAGGCATAAAATAAATAAATACATACAATAATGTATGGCGAGATTTCTCATTGTAATGTTTAGGTTATTATTTGTTCTAACCAAAAACCAGTTTTTGTAATAGACAAGATAAAACAGCCGCTGTGAACGACGGACAAGTGTTTTTCCACTCGAGAGAGCTGCTTGGCAAACCACGCTGAATGACGTGTAAAGATCAATGTTTAGATGACTGTCATCAAGATGCAGCAAAAAAACCCAAACTCTATACGTCTTGAACTTGAGGTTGGTGATAAGAGAAATCTTATAACATTGACAATTCCCGGTGGGAATACAGCTTAATAGTCCCCCTGCGTGTGACGTCACGCTCTCAAACAGCGCTACTGAAGCAAAAGGAGGCAGATAATTAGACGATATCAGCTATTCCTGGCGCATACAAACGCGCGCGTGACATCAGCGTACGCGTTACGCAAGGGGTTTAATGCTTCAGAATATTTGTTTTTCAAAATTGTTTCAAGAAGAGTTTTGATTTACAAATTATTGAGTCACTATGCTCAATGTATCCTACTTACTGAAGAACAAAGTGATGCTTCAAAATGAAGCAGATATTTCAGATCACTGGCTGCAAGGAAAATCAATTGAACTGTCCCGAGCCCAGAGCTGCAAAAGCAGGCGTTGGATGGTAATTTTACTCTATTATGTATGGACGCCCTCAAGTCTAAAACAGACTAAAAAAAGGTCTGACAGAGTGTTTGGTGTGGTGTGCAAGATATTTATCTTCAAAATACACTTAGTTGTGTAAATATCACATCATATTGTTATGATTCCCCCCTTCTTAAACAAACACACACACACCCTTACGGATCCGGTATGTGGGGTCCTGCTATTGTTCTTCTA
>CM021533.1:143033-189724 GCA_010994315.2 Pisaster ochraceus
AAATAAAATAAAATAAAATAAAATAAAATAAAATAAAATAAAAATAAAATAAAATAAACAAATAAGTAAAGTAAAATAAAATAAAATAAATAAATCTGATTTTGATTAGAGAGCCTACGTGCTATAGATGGCAGTTTGTCTGAAATGGTTAAAAATGAACTAAAGTTATTGTCGACAAATTTGAATCTCCAAAGATCGCCAGTAGGTGACCTTTGGACATTGAAATTTCCGTGGTGTCTGTGGCATGCGGTTGGTACCCACTGCAACCTCGCTCACGTGAATGGATTGGACGTTCTTGATGAAAATACCGTGATAGGTTTTCCCCAGCTGTTTTCTCACAGGTGGACACTGTATTTAGCTGAAACGTTCCCAAGTGGATTTTATTATCTTTTTCGATAATTGTGTATTACTTCGACAAAAACAAACCTATGACTCTAACCTTTAAACACGATCAGTGTGTTTGTTTATAAGAATAACAACTGTCCATTTAACTCCATTTCATGTTCATATATTTGGCGACGGGACCACACATACGGTGAAAATTAAAAATCACTCCATGGAGATCTTAGACCAATTATTGGCAAAAAGCAAAGCACGTTTTTGGATGCACATTGCCATGGATGTATACATGAATATGCCATGTAAATAAACCGGTGCATGGTTGTTTGTTTGTGCACAGTTAGTGCGCCTTTGTGGACTCATTGAACATAAAAGAAATATTTCAAAAACTGTTCCTAGGTTGTAAGAGGCCATGGGTCTCTCGAGGCTATTAAATGTATACATTGTAGTTGTTGTTGACACAATCACAGCTACAGCCCGAATGTTTACTGTTGTGTGAGTCACTCTGCGGCTATGTTGGTGTATGCGTAAATCCATTTTATCAAACCATGGTACAGCAAAAGTGTAGGGCTGGCAAACCCACTGTTTTAGTATTGTACGGGTATGCTTTCTTTTTTATTCAAGACGGGGTATAACACTGGTGATTAAAGCAAAATGAATTGTTGTTGGTAAGGCAGCCATCTATTGGCAAAAACTGCTGCTGCTGCTTCCATGCATGCAATATTTTAACCATTAAATGTAAAATTGACTGACTCAGCCTTAAAGGTTGGTCAAACTGCCGTTACACTGGTCTGCTAGTCTCTCAGTGAATCGAGGCACACCACACAGTTGGCAATGTAGGTAAAACCTGCTGGTAAGCTTACCGAATCATTTTTAAAACCACTTCCTAGTTCTCTGGCTCTGAATTGAGATAAAGTATTTGGCAGGGCACTTTCAAAGAGACATGACAACAGGTTGACCAAGAGACTAACAAAATGGCAACCTTGAAATGGAAAAAGAAGATGAGGAAGACAGAAGAGAAGACGGAGAGACGAAATCCAGACATAAAAACACGACAACTTGGACCAGAATAGCAAGAAGGAGAAGAGAATGGAAATTGCTTTAGGAAGGCTTCATCCAACAATATAGACCCCGTGCATTGGCCACCATCGCTGATGTCAAACCTTGGAAACGTCATATGCAAGGGGTCAAGTAACTCGTCCTAACTCGAGATAAGACTAGTCTTAACTCTTTGTGAAATCCACCTCTGATGATGTTGATGATGATTTGGTAATGTGGGCAAATCCTATGATTTCCCTCTATTCTTACGATGGCATCCTCGTCAAGACAAGTTACAGCTTTTTACTAGCAGTGTTAAAACAACTGTCCTGTTTAAATTAAACTTTACATTGCCCCCCCCCCCATTTTCTATATCAGAATGGATACAGTATATACAACCATCATTATTAACCTAATTTTGTAATTGTATTTTCATCATCAATATACTGATGCTTTTTTTATGAAATATCATCAAAATTCAGGAATGAACTGACAATTTTATGCAGAAAAATTTACAGATCCTATATTTGAAATGTGACGAATGTGTCATCGAACGTTTTTGGATTTTGACAATAATGGACTTGAAGGGTATCAAATACAGCGGCATTTTACAGCATTTTAACGTGAGGTTAGAGAAAATAGAAAAAAGAAAAAAGAAAGAAAAATTAAGTATATAGATTGAGCTAGAAATGACGTATCAAACTTGCACTTGACAGATATATTTTTTTCAAGTCATACCCTTTTCTTGTCACAGGTAAAAAAAGAACCTGATATACAAACCCTATAGGCAGAAATTTGAACAGTGGAATGTAAACATGTTCATTCAAATAAACCCGACAGGCGACTGCTTTAATTGAGAGAGAGAGAGGGGGGAGAGAAGAGAAAACAGAGAGAAACTAAATCAGACCTCCCTCAAGAATATTACGTCAAAATAAGCCACCAGGTAGAAGTCGAATGAACTATTTACACTTTTTAAGAAACTCTCTTTTTCTTTCGTTGAAGTGACAGTGCATCGTTCATGTTAGAAGAATATTTACCCAGGTCTTTAGTCATCAATAAATGCATCAAAATAACCAACAATGTGGAAACGTTTGCATATTGTTTCAAATTTAATTAAAAACCTGTAATCCAATTTTTACATTTTGTGATGGGACACATTACAATTGAGCTGTTTGTTTGGGTAAATCTGTCTGAATCCACTCACCAAACGATGTATTCCTATGTTCACCATATCTAACAAAGGCCAATTGGGCACCAAGAGATGATATTTTTCTAGAAATTCTGTGCATGTTCGGTTCAGGGCTATTTCGATTGTGACATTGGAAGATACAACTGATGTCACAAACACGAATCCGGTCACAAACAACACCCTTTGTCTGATAGGTAACGTTATTTTTAGCTTTTTAGTTTATGTTTGTGCTAGTTTCACTATGAAATTGGACATATGGGAGCAAGCCGCTCACCATAAGAAACATGTGCTAAGCAAATTTCCCTTTTAAGCAGATAAACCATTACATAAATTGTAGGTTTCGGGGTGATGGCCTGCTTTCTTGTCAAATGCTTGTGCTTATGCAGATCATGTAACATAGTCCCTGAAGGGACAGCCAGACACAGAGTCACTAAAGGGACAGACAGAAGATTATTCTCATTCAATTTGTTCCCACGAAATATGAATTCGTCCTTCGAAGTATTGCTTTCTTCCCTGAAGAAATTACTTCTTCCAACGAAATACTAATTTGCTCCTTCGAAATAATATTTCGTTCCTTAGAAATAGTACTTAGTTCTCTCGAAATATTATTTCGTTCCCTCAAAGTCGTTTCGTTCCGTCGAACTTATATCTAGAGAATAAGTTTTAAAATAACAATTCGAGTTAACTGATTTGAGAAGGTACGAAATATAATTTCGCGGGAACAAAATACTATTTCGAGAGAACGAAAAACAAATATATATATTTCTTTCTTCTACCTGTACTAGTTTGTGTTACCATGTCCCTTTAGGGCTCCGTATCGCGTACCTTTTGACGTAACCTTGTCAAAAAAAGCTACAGGCACAGTTTCTACACAGCTCAAAATCTTACATTTTGTGCAAATTGCGCCACTGTACGATTTTTTAATCACCTGTATGGGGTTTATTACGATATGATGCATGTCTCACAACGCGCCTAGTTGTTCCTTCTACAAATCCTGGTTTTATGTGGTAGTTCAGACTTTAAAAAGCAACATTTAACACGTGACATGAGATGTATCTTGTCTGCCAGGAAATGCCATGGTATGCACAAGGTCAATGTATTTTATAATGATTGTCTAAACCAATCCATGTCACATACTGCCTGAATGGTAAGATGGTATTTGTATGAATAAAAGAGGAATATTTTTGAAAGGACAATTGGACCTCCCAGTTCGACCCCCCTTTCTTTTTAAATTCAGGACAAATATATGTTTAGAGAATATTAACAGCAGTGTTGCACCAAAACACTTTTACTTCTTTGCTAAGGTGGGACCTAAACTCACCCAGTTCGCCTTAGAACCAACTCGACCTCTTGCAAGAGATTCAATCTACTTTGGCATGATTGTTTTCTGCACAAAGTACCGTAGTGCTACACGATTACTTCACGAGCGATTGTATTTTCACCACAATATTTCCCCCCAAAATACTTCATGATAACATTTTATAACCTCATTCCTCAAGACCACGAAGTATTGATATAAGTATTAGGTTTCAAGCCTTATTCGTTTTGATATTAAGATTAAGAATTCAACTTAGTTGTAACAGAATGGGGAAAATTTTACAGATTACATTTGTGGGCTGTGCATGAGAGTGCTTGGCACGAAAAATCAATAATTTTGCTTAGCTATGTTGAAAAAACCTCCAAAATGCATGATCGTTCCTACATTTCTAGTGGCAGCACTCATGGGATGTACCGTGGGGTCGTGTACAAACACTTACATTGGGACTTTTTTGGGTGAACAAAACATTATTCGAATTGTGTAACTATTGATTACTTTTCGTCGGAAAAATTGTAAACCTTACGCCCGGGGGCACCGTACTTCTCAATAAGCAACTAATCTAAAAAAATAAAGAGAGAGAGAGAGAGAGAGAGAGATAGAGACGAAAAAGGCGACTAATAATCTCCGAGGTTGGGTTGATCCAAATTAATGTCCTCGCTGAAATAAATTGCTTTGGCGTGGGTCTGATCAAGTTGTGATTATGACAAACATTTCATACGGCATTACATATCTCAAAATGAGTTTTAATATTGCTGATGCTGCAAGACACGGTTGAAGCAAATTACAAGTTTTAAAACAGATAACAATGAGGTACATTCAGTAGCGGAGTTTTCCTATGCGGTGACCGAAATAGAGGTACAAATCGCAAAAGACTGGAACAGTTACAAAATAGTAAATAGCTAAGCCGGCATCTCAAAAACCGGGGCCCAAGTTCATAGCGCTGCCTTGAGAACAAAAAGTAGCTAAGCACAAGACAAACATTTTCATCAGAATTAAGTTACCAGCCAAAATACCATGTCATGTGCACACTCTTTAAATGGTATCCTGCTAAGTTTTGATCATCAGAAAGTTGTTAAGCAAATTATTGTCTGCGCACTTTATGAATTTTGGGCCCAGGTCTGCGGCACCTTGATGTAGTAGCAGAAGACCCAAAATGAAGTATAATCCTAAATGTAGCCCAACATACAGACCGTGTGCCTAAAAATTATAGTTACTTGCCTAGCCAGAATTCATACCATGTTGTATAGAGACATTAGGCCTGGCTTCATTCAGATATACAGCGTTATGCGTTTAGGTGTCTGATTTCATTTAGAAGCCAAACAAAAAGGTACCCATAGAAAAATACATTCACACCAAGCTTAACCTTCTTTTGAAAACAGCATTTACCGAGGCTGTGTACAAATGTATCTAGCACAAAGCAAACCTGTATAAGATAATCACTCCCTAAACTAAGACAATCAAGTGACTAAAATATGACCTCTTAGTCCGGTATCAAACACTGCATGTTCCCCAGTCTCTTATTGCCAGTTACGTTGAATAGGGCCTTTCCCACACTAACATCTTCTGGGTCAGATTTTGGATTTTAACTCGGATTCTGTGTCATTTTGATTTATTTCTGGGTCATTTGATACAGACTCTGAATCACGTTGACCCCAAAATGAGTCAGGCACACGGGAACAGCGGACCTAGGTCAATTCTGACCCGGACATTTGTAGAGTGCAGCATAGAAGAAAGACATTGGAATTCGCTACCTGAAAACCTTATACAAACTAGCAACATCACACAGATTCGTGTTTCATTCACTCTGTGGACACTCATTTTGTTCTGTACACTTAAGGAAAATCCTATTCATCAACAATATAAGAAAACAACAACCACACTGTGTGGACGTGTGTAGCCCACACAGTGTTTCAAGTCCCTACACTGTGTGGACCTCTTTTTTCTAAGGTACACACTTCGTTTGAGCACTTTCTTTCAGCAGAAGCTGAAAACACACTAACCAGCTGAAACGATATCACCTTCATGACTGGGACCTTTGAAAGTTTTTTTCTTCAAATGTACTTGCATCTTACAAATGCTGTTTTGGAATCAATATCATTTATCGGATAATCTTTCCCGTGAACTGGTGTATATATATTTTATAGCCATTGTATACACAACCATTTTTGTGCGGAAAAATCTATCAGTCATAATCAGTAAATATAAAAGCATAATAACACACAATCGATGATAATATACGCCCTTCGAGATTGCATATTTTTTCACGGTTGACTGTTCATCAACGTGAAGTGAAACGTGATCAGATGAGATCGCATGATTAAGGATAAACGTAGCCAGAAGTAAAGAACAACTTCAGTCGATACGACCGGGGCAATGACAATTGATTAATCACTAAACCTTTTTAATGCATTGCAGTTTGAATCTGAGCAAGAAAGAAAGATGATATAGTTTTCTGGTATTAAGCGAGGTAGTCTGCGTTTAGGGCATGTTCGTGCAAACGCTGAAGAAGTTTATCTTAAAATGCTTTCGTCTCTTAGACTGTGTGGAAAGGCAAGGACTTGTTTTCTTTTTAGAAGAAGGCTTCTGGACTTCTCAAAACAAATTAAAATCTTACTAGAAGTGCTTAATCTTGTATATACGACAGGGGGACATATTAGAAAATATGCCAGAGCACGTAACTCGCCCGTAACCATACTCATGTCTCTGTATTAAATAGCATTTTTTGCTCGACCCTTCTCTAAATGTACGAGGCACAAATTTAAGGAAGACGCTCAAGCTAATTTGTTTTTAATATATAAGATGCTAAATATGTCTGAACGAAGAAGAGGACAAATAACATGGAAAGAAGAAAAAAAAGAGGTAGAAGTCATTTTATATAATGTTATACAAATTAATAGATTACTGGCACTGTGGCAAAACAGACATTTTGACGTTGCGAAAGACTCTGCAAGGATTGAAACGTTTGGCATGTTCCACTTCCTGCTTTTATACCACCGGACATTTTAGTTAGTGAACAATATGTCTCTTTCTTCCCCCTTTTTTGCTCGACAATGTTTTTGAGTGTTTTTTTTGTTTGTTTGTTTGTTTGTTGTTGTTGTTGTTGTTGTTGTTTTTTTTTTGGGGGGGGGGTTACAAACGAAGTTTTACAATGATTACCACACTTAGTAATTTAGTGACTAAAGATTGTAAAGCATTCAGTATTTTAACGGCGCTACGGAAGAGCCATTACAACTTGATGGTAAGATATGTTGCCAAGTTGACTTATTGCAATAAGTCGACTTGTCTTGCTAATTTAGCTTGCCAAGATGGCGTGTTGAACCTGAGTGGTATACCTGTCGTGATGTTCACTCGATACATTATCGCGGTGAGTCGGCGAAATACTACGGTTGCCATTGATGAAGTTGAGTTCTGGTTCTACTGACGTCACACAAGCCACTCTCCCAGGACCCCAACTCTTTTGTCCTCAGTGTGAACGACACCCCGTCTTGTCTCCTCAAAGACAAGACTCTTTGCCGGTGATGGCTCGCTATTCCGGAAAAAAAATACCATCTGATGCTGCATCACCTAAAAAAGACACATTGATGCACTCTGTAGATGTGAGAGCGAATGGGAAATACTCATGACCACCAGAAAGAATCAAACCTTAATTTTTAAAGTGCAGTATCAATAGCAAACCTCGTCAAACAACATCGAGTAATTCATATCTTGGCGTCGACCTGAGTCATGTATCAGGTCCTCTCACATCACCGAAATTACCACTAGTGCAAAGCAAACACACGGTGTCATCCGGCGTAACTTTGAGTTTTTGCAGCCCCGACGTAAAATTGCGCCTATATGATTTGTCTTTGGTCCGTCCCAAGCTTGGGATCCAGTCGCTGACGAAGACAAGAAACACTTTCAAGGGCACCCAAAGATATGAAGCTCAAGCTTAAATATTTAACTGGCGTCACCTTCATCATGCTCCAAACACTGGGCTGGCCACTCCCTGAAACCAGACGCTCCAGGATAAGTCTCACAATAGGGTTTAGAGTTTCCTGTGGATTTGTTGAAATCGATATCTGGACAAAATCTCATCGCACAATAAAAAAACCCCAAAACTAGAAGGTCAAACAAATTATCACATCACCGTCCCCATGTCTTAAATTTTCCAGCATGTTTTGCCAAATAGCTGCATCCAACTGCCTTTTATCTACGCTTCTTTTTGGTACCATACATGTTGGTACCATACTGCATGAATTTTCTTCTAATAAATACAATTTATATGATACATTACAATAATCATTACCATTGGCACATACGTCAGAGGGCGTTAGTTATACTAAAAGAAAACAAGCTAGGTGGTACGCACCAGAGTATTACTATTATTTTCAGAGCACACAACAATAGCCAGCCGATTGCAAACTTCAGCTGGGGTGTAAATCATGATGAACGAGCACAAATTACTACAAATTTGGGGCCATAATCCTCTGTGGTATCAAATTGAATAGCAGATTGTAGAGGATGACAAGCTGTCGATATTAAGCAAAAATGTTTCCAAATAACCACTTTGCCAATGTGATCTGATTAAATGGCTTACAGACTGCAGTACATTAAGAACATGCTATTTATCATCCACACAACATTTTTTTTAGGGGGCCCGTCCCCCGGCATGTTTTCAGCGGGGCCAGTGGCCTGGCCCCCGGTTCCTACGTGCCTGGCCCTTATAAGTTTAAAGATACTATCGTTCAACATAATGTTCCATAGTAATGTAAACCCCGCTAATCCACCTACTCTACTCCAGCGTTACGCAAGTCCTAGAGGGACACATCGTCGTTTTTCTGTGGAGTCTAATTGACGTAGGAAGCAGCAATAGAATCAGAGTCGAATTTCCAATTCTTCCTGACCCGGAAACGGGTCAGAATCCGGGTCAATTCTATCCCAGGAGTGTCAACATCCTATTTACATGACATACTAAAATGAATTTAATTTCCTGTGTACCGTCGGACAGGTTGCCAGTAATTAGTCCTACTGCTTTATTAATATGAGGGCTTTGTCAACCACCGTATTAAGCCGATATAACTGTCCGTGGAGTGCACAACAAAAAAAGCTTACCATTCGTTAACATAAGGGTTACATGAAAGATGATTTGGGGGTTGTTTGACAACACTATAATGTAAGTCATTAAGAATGTCGGAATGATTACTTTCGTCATTTAGATTTTTTCACTGCTCCTGGCTGATGCCGGGATATTTAGATGTGTTTTTGAAAAGAAAATGTGAAACGGGAAGTGAAAGGCAAACAGGTCGACGGTGCTCTTTGAGTGACATACCATTTATCCAGACAACGAGCAGGATACCAGTCACCGAATATACATGTGACTTGGTATTTTGGCTGATAACCTTGTTCTGGTAAGCATAGATTTGTTGTGCTTAGCTACTTGGTCTTGGTTATTGAACGTAAAATGGCAATAATGCATTGCATTCCAAAGCACACTACTTTGGGATTGAGTTTCAACGCAACGGACTGCCTTCAACATATTGGTATTTTGGGGTATTTTTCAATCTCCCGGTTGTCGTTCACAAAGTGTGAACGTGACGGGCATGTTTAAAGTGTGTACGAAGTTTCACACGCTCTGTTGCTTCATTTTGCTCGCAAACTCGGGACTCTGGAATATTAAAAATATCGAGAATGTGTCTGCTCTGATTGATCTCACCATCCTGCCGCACTCCCACATTTTTGTCTGAGAAAGCGAAGTTTCCTTTTCAATAAGCTCCCAATTTCGCATTTACGGACTGAGTAAATCTCCGAGCGCTGGGCTCAGTGTACCGGCGTTGGTATGCAAAGCTAAACAGTCTCCACCATTATGTTGTTTCTGATTTACAATTTCATCCAATGTAAATTTAAACTGGTACAGATAGCACCTGCTCGCATCAGGTTATGTACACATACCGCATATAGTTTGTGTTTGCATAATTAGTACAGTTTGATATGTATTCCAGCTATATTTTTGTACAAAATGTAATTTATTGCCCAACTTTCGCGATTTGAGGTTCCTAATTTTAAAACAGTTGGTAGCATACTTTTAATCGTGTCGTCGGTGGCAAGTTTGAATTAAAAAAGGCCGCTATTTTCCATAATATTTTGTTCTATATCTCGTCTTGTTTATGTGCATGTTTATGAGCAAACAGGGTTATCAATTGTGGTTGGATGTTCCGGCCGGGTCCCAATTTTTTAGCTATTTAAAACTCTGGATACATTTTTTTCTGAGGAACTTGATATGGGAGAGGGCAATTGTGGTTCCCGCCTCTGAAATGGTTATCTCAAAACAGTTTTGTTCACATAGTGGAGTGTAGGTGACTATCACATTTTCAGAGTTGCTCGGATGCTTTATATTTAATAGTTAATAGTACTTGTTTGCCCTAAACAAGGCTAAAAGCCACTCTTTGTGAGAGGCTATTAGGTGACAACATTTAATATGAAAAAACTGAAGGTAGGAATCGATATTCCTCTTATAATAATCAAGATTTAATGATTGAGGGAAACATGCACCAGGCGAGAAGTTTCAAAGAGAGTAGTACGTGGAATAAAGCTGTTGGAATGGCTCTTTGTTCTACATCTCAGCAAAGCTAGAGTGTATGGGTGAGAAGAAGCAGAAAGTCTGGTTTCACGCACAAACACCCTGCTTATATAGGAAGAACTAAGACGAACATCTCATGGCAGATTTACCATAACAATATATGTAGAAAAGACATAGGCTGGCTACAAACTACGGCGGGAAAGAGGTTGCAACGTCGATCCCAACAAGATTAACAATACGCTTCTGCACTCTATATAATACAGATAAATGGCAGGCAGAAGCTCTGGCCCTATTAATGTGGTAACAGTATCCATTAGGGGATGTATAGCTTTCTTATACATGTTTATAGGGTAGAATCAGGAGGTAAGAACTTCTTCCGAGCCCGATAAAGACAACCAATTGCATGGAAACACTCTTTGCAATGCCCGATATATACTTCTGCCAACTGGCATTTGGAGACGTCAATACCAAAAAGGCAAAACTATGATACTTTAAGCAGAGTCAATGGACCCATATGAATGGATGGAAATGTATCATCTCTCGAGCGAGACAGAAACAGTAGTTTAGTTTTGCTTGCGTTAAAGGTTACTAGCCAATCGTTCCCCTACTTCAACGCGTTCTCTAAGTCATTATGGGAGACACCCACCTGACAGCGATAAGGCTGTGAAGAGTTAAAGGAAATCAGCATACAGGGCGAGCTGAGACAAAACTTCATCGGGCAAATCGTCAATGGAAACAAGAAAGAGAGTACAGGACCAAGTACCAAGCCCTGTGGCCCACCATGACCGAAGCTTGTGGAGCAGGCCAGTATGCCATACTTTGTCGAAGACCTTGTCCAATGCAACAACGCGAGCCACACCCTGCAATCTAAGGCCCTACTAAAATGATCGGCAACAAAGAAAAGCAGATCACCGATTGATGTGTTTATTTACATGTAAAAAAAACCTAAAAACCCAGTATTTATTGGTGTACAATTTCAGAGTTGAATATCTAAATTGTAAAAGTGTTTACAACGATGACTAAAAAATTCAAATAATTGAAACTTCTGACAACTAACCTTTAAACTTGACTAGCTAGCTAAGCCTACGTAGGTCTATAAAGATCAGCTTTGTCATTCATAAAAGATTCATAAAAATGAAAAAAAGTAATAAATAAAACACACCCAGCTTTAGCGTTAAGCTTCTAGAAGCGACTTAATCTTTCACGGGAGGACGTTTTTGAACACTCAACTTATCCAAACCATCTAGCAGATATGATGCTTGTTTTTTATGCAACTCTCTGACTATCCCCCCCCCCCAAAGGAGCTTTTAACAGTGTCTGCTTGCTAAGAAAACATAAAAAAACTGTCACAGTATTTTCATCAAGGACGTCGAATCCAACCTCGTTTAGCGAGGTGATAGCGGGTACCAACCACATCTCTGGCCGCAGCATTTGCGAACGGACACCACGGTGAATCTTGAATTACCAGTAGACCCTCAAATATATGAGAAACGATTTATGCATGAATCGTTTCTCTGATTCAAATGTTTTGGGTCGGCAAGTTTGTCCAAACCATATTACTTCAAAGGAATCCTTTCTCAAAGTAGCTTATACTCTGTCAACAGCTGCATGCAGTACAGTGTCAGCTTTTCTAGCCTTACGTGTTTTGAGTATTTACCGATCTACGACCCTATCCTTTAAACAGCCTTATGAAATTGGGGCCAGATATTAATATCGCTGCTTCCAATATGAAGTAATTGCAAGCCCAGCCAGAAGGCACACAGAAGAATGAAAGACAAATGACGTCACGCCACCAAGCCTTCGCTGTATCGCCTTTCAACCCAGGCCCTTCATATCCGACCTCAACGCTTGTTAGTTTGCCTCAATCCCGTATAAAAAGTGGAAAACAGAAAAAAGTAAAGTCCTGCCGCACGATAACGAGATAATTGATAATGTCGTTAGATTCATTCTGGAGAACAAATTCATTTAAAGACCATCTCGTAGCACACGCTAATGACAAGACGACGAGAATGTTACCAAGTTTTGTTAACCTTGGAATTGGTTAGGTGTATAAATAATCCATTTTGCTAGAAGAGGGAAAGATTTAACATCGATAACATTCCTGGTCTCTAGTGCTGTATGACATCAACGTTAGATCTAAATTCACCAGCTGCGGCCTTGCCCGATTATTGCCATCTTCACCTTACAATCGAAAAAATTGACGCGCTGCTCAGTGAAGGTTTCATAAGTTACAATGACATATCGAACCTCTTAGATTGCAACAAAATGATATTAAAAAAAGATGGGCATTGACAAGCCAATTAACTGTTGTTTATATATTACAGCTACTGCGTTTATATCTAATATAGGCACACTTGAGTAATTCGCGGCTATCACATGTCCGCCTGGATGCAAGACATCCAACGCAAAATACAGTCGTTGGATTCCATTGAAAGACATACTTCAAACTTGGTTGTAAATCACATTCATGTACTTTTACAAGTTGATTGTAGCCTAATCCTTATTGTTAAATATGTTTGCCAGCACCGGAACTAGACACTTAAATGAGAAAAAGTCCTTCAACGCGACTTTGATCAACGTAGATCAATATAAATAGTTGATGAGTCTCACTCAATATTCTACAATAATATTCACCTGGTCGAGTATTAAATAAAGATGCTTAGATATACGTTTTATTGAAGCCTTCTTAAATATGAGAGCGGGGCTCATCCTTAATAGAAACATGTACTCTTTTGCCAATATCCTACGTGTGTAGGAATAATTTGTATAACTACATTATTGAACATTAAAACCCCAATCCATGATGACGTTCCTCACACGAGATTTTTAAAGCACTGTAATACGTTATTTCTCAGAGTGTTCACTTTGAGTGAATCCGTCTTCGCCCTCCTGCCACGATATAGGTTATAAGACTGCTTGTATTAGATTCAGATTACCATCCAAAATATTACATGAACCTTTTGTGACTGGTGTCCTGCTCAGTTTTTGCTCAGCAGTAAACTGAATTCAAGTTTCAATATCTAGCGGTGATATTCAAGTAAGCGTAGTTACCACATCTTATTCCCCACACACCCGTTGGCCGATGGCCGTATGGGGTCTCTTAGGTATGGGGGCATTGGGGCGTTGGGGTGGACTTTCCCAATAAGTAACACATATAAAAACATAAGTACCAATTTCTCTATCCATTTTGTCTTCTTCTTGCTTTGCCCGAATTGTCCCCACTGTTTTGCCCGATAATAAGGAGGGCATTTGCCCCCGCTGCCCCTGGGTCGGGCGCCTATGCGTTGGCCTGTATTACTGTAAAATCTCCCGACTTGACCGTTCTTAAAACAACTTCAGGCACCGGTGCCGTTCCTACCATGCACATATATGTACAGTAATGAATCCAGCTGCCCATACAGGGTAGAACAAGGAAGGTCTTGCTAAGAATCTGTCCGGACTTATTATAACACGGAAACAATCAATTGTGATTACGAGAGTACAGGTGTAAAAATGTTGACGTTTCAACACCCCCGAATGTGCTGCACTTGAAGCCCGGTGTGTAAAATGTCCGTCTTACAAAATAACGAAATTTAGGCTTAAACAACCCCCATCCATCCTCGAGAAAAAATCAAAACCACTAACATTTTTTTTCTATTATCATGCTCCTTTAGACTGGCTATTTTTTTTTGTGGGGGAGTATTGGCTTTTCGAAGACTGTTCTGACGAAAAAACTCCCACAATATTGTTAGTGATTGACATTGATTTTCGCACTTGATTGAGTGATGTACAATCTCATGCGTCAGAAGACTATACATGGTAAAGGTTGGGGGAAATAAACCCCGTCTCATCGTGTCAAACTCTTCGTGTCGCTTCAGGATTCTCGACTGTGATTTCTGAAGGTTGAGTTTAAAGGCGGGTGTACTTTTGGTAATTGCTCCACAGGTTAATGGCCATAAAAACTGACTTGGTAAAAAAAAACACAAGAGAGCTGTTGATAGTAATTTTCTTTGAAGTAATTTTGGGCATGCAAAGTAGAATCTGAGCAAGGTTTCCTTTCTCAGACATCTGAAAGCACTTAATTTATGCAGCGAGGCTGTTTTGTCTTTCATTATTTTCCTGCAACTTCGACGACCAATTGAGCCCAAATTGTCACAGGTTTGTTATTTATTTTGCATAAGTTGGGATACACCAAGTGAGGATACTGGTCGTTGACGATTACCAAAAGTAAAGCCTACACTGCCTTTAAAAAATCACCGTATTATACAAGATTGGTAAGGATGGAAAACATCATTGTTGATTTTTAGTCTGAAAGCACACAGAACAAAATTGCCTTCCACAAACATGAAACAAGCTGACAACTAATGGGTTAAACATATATTGATTTTAACCATGGTTTCCCGCTAAATTTGTCTGAAAAGTATAATTCATTACCACGTCTTGCTTTTTTCTGAGCATTTTAATATACATATTGGACCTGGAGCATCGTAAGAAAACACAAATCAATGTGATAACCACGAAGTCATTCAAAAACCGCGCCAACTTAAATTTGTACTTCCGGCTTCTCACCGAGAGCGTCACAAATAATATTCCTGCGCCACAATCAAATTGCCTAAAACCAAAAGAAACCTTAACCAAGATTTGTTTGGTCTTTCCTTATTTTAAGTTATTTATTGACATTATTTACACCATCTGCCCCATAAACCTGAAAATGTCCAGTTACGCCACTGTTCGTTTGGATAAAGGAATGTTGTATTTAATTCACGATGCGTGTCCTCTGACAATTTAAAATCCATGTACCGAACTTGGCAGCCGGAATGTGAAATGGAAGAGGAACTGCCCCATGCCCTGCCACACGTAGTTGTCGGGATTGATTAATTAAACGCACTGAGAGTTATCGATAGCACTGAGAGATTGTGAGTTTGTGCATTCGAGAGTTACACTTGAAGGAGAGCATTGCATTCGACACATGAGCGCAAATGGGAACTTTTTATTAGACAGAATGCGGCTATGGTAAAATAACACATCACTAACTGACACTGAATGGATGGGAGCACCGAGTTGAGCATGAGGGATTTATGTGTTGGTTTGTGCGGAAATTTGCCGTTGATCAAACAGAGCCATTATAATGTACAACACGTTTGGACCCACCCCTTTCCCCCACAAGGACAGTGGCATTATTGTTTCAAAACTAGGGGTGTTGTGTTGTAAGTTTGAATCTTTAGTGCTTCTGAGGGCCATG
Organism: Pisaster ochraceus; assembly: GCA_010994315.2. NCBI lineage: Eukaryota > Metazoa > Echinodermata > Asteroidea > Forcipulatida > Asteriidae > Pisaster > Pisaster ochraceus. Next base: position 158,695 of record CM021533.1, read on the forward strand.
TCACACGAGGCAGTTTACGGACACCTACTTTCTTAAAACTTCCTGGGTCAGGGGATCTGACCCATTTCTGAGTCTGGCTGACTCGGAAACAAGTTCAAAACGGGATTTTATCTTGGATTCTCAAGATAGACCTATAAAACAAAAAGAAAAATTAACGCAAGTAACAAAACCGGAGGTTAAATATTACATTGAACATTTACATCACAAAAAGCCCAGGTGTCATCTTTACAACACATGCCATTTCAACTCACGATGTACCGTTACAACTCACCCATCCATGTAAAACTAATCAATTTTAAATTAGTGAGGCTGGGTATAATAAAACGATTGAGTAGTTGATGATTATTGAATGTTTTGGAACGGATGATGAGTACACAGCCCCCCCCCCCCCACACTCAGCCAATGGCGTTCAAACACAGGCCCTATGCTTACTGTCGTTCAATACAGGTAAGCAAATTCAGAGAGTGAAGGATAAACAGCTGGTGTGTTGCATTGTGTGTGACTTCACACAAGACAATTCGTTCGGGTACCGCAGTGTAAGATTCACATGCGGGTGCAGGAAGTTATGTTTTCATGTTTTTAGACGTGAATCTAAAAAGCGACCATGTGCGTTTCTATCTTTACGAGCTGAATAATTGCAGAGAGACGTAACACTTGGATAAGTCAGATAATAAAATGTCTTTCTTATACAGGTACTTTCATGGTGTATACCCAGAATGTGTCTCACTTGTTGTTTCTTTCTGTTTGGACCTTCAACCGAAGCTGTATGTCTACCCGTGGTCAAGGCGGACTTTAGCCCATAAGGGACCCGGGCTGCGTGACAAACCCAGCACGTTCTCGGTTAGCTTCTCTGCACAAAACCAATTGGGACTTGGGACTTAGCTTAGAAAAACTAAGTCCAAACGATGGGAGGACACCGAGAAGTGCTCGATTTACTGCTTAACGCTACACACAAAGTGTGGACCTGAAAACAAAAGAGGGCCACATAATGTAAGGACTTGAAACACTATGTGGACGTCTATAGTCCACACAGTGTTATTTACACAGAGAAATGTCCACACAGTGACTGAAACACAGAGTCGTGCCCTCACACATCGCAACTTACCGGGTACTTTTAACAATAAAACAATGCTACCCCATATGGTTTTCTTTGTAACCCCCTAGAGTATTCTGTTCGGAAAAGGGAACAATAGAACAACAATAGCAGGACCCCACATACCAGATCAGTAAGGGAGTGTGCGTGTGTGTGTGTATGCAGGCATGTTTACCCGTGGACACGGATTACTTTCGCCCATATGGATCCGGGCTGTGTGTCAAACCAAGCACTTCCTCGATTCGCTACTCTGCACAAAACAAACGGGACTTTCGCTTTAAAAAATGTTGTCTGCCGCATCATATTCAAATCAGTCGTAAACCGAGCGGTCTAGACCCGAGAAATGTTTTTTAAAATTTATACATTGGTTAAACAAAAGAAAATGAATCAATAACTACTTGAAATTAAGTTGTAAAGGGCTTAACGCGAGAACGTGAATTGAAAGAAAACATCCTGAAGGACTATTTGAAACCGTCGAAGCATGATGGTCTCAAGAGCCAAGCTTTTCATTATTATTTATCTGGGGTGAAGATATGGCCTAAGAAAGGCGTAGGAGGGCCCTCAACTTCACGCTCATTGACAATTTGGTAAGTGATAGCACCCATTCATTTCTCTCCCGTCTTTCAACGTTTAGTCTCGTATCTTTGTGTTGGATGACCAGCGTGTGAATACCAAATTGTATAGATGACAGCTTGAGAAGTGTCACAATGTTTAACCCGAGGCAACTTGTCTTGCACCATGGAGTAGGCTTCACGGCATTGTGTTGACAACGATGTATCAAAAATACAATTTTAACGACAGGTATCATGTCGCTCGGCAAGTGCAAATCAGCACAGAATTATACACAAATAAAAAGGGTGCTACTGTTTTATCCCCGATAAAATGTTGACATTTAAAAAACTGAACGTCCGTTCGGATCAGGAGACGGTGACATTTCTTTTCTTTCGATCAAGTTCAAATGATTTAGGAAAATACAAACATAATTTACGTCACGAGTATTTTTGTGCTCGCGAGGCCAGGTTTGTCAAAAGGTTTTTTTTAGACGTACTTTTTCGTGTCCAAACAGTGCACGGAGCTCTTTATATACCTGTTCCAGAATTAGCTGCACGAACAACAGGACAAACATCACTCGCCGCTCAACTAAGATGACTGTTGACACTTGCTAGTGACCTTTCATTAGCCCTTTCATTGAGCCAAAGGTAAAAGGTACCAACAGTTCGAAGCACCATAAGGTTGTTCAGTGAACTTGCTAACACGGCGGAGCACCTTTAAGAGCCAAAGCATTCTGAATAGGAAAACGACCCTCCCCCCGCATTTTATGGGAAGATGTTGAAAAAAATATTTAAGCTCGGTCCATATGCACTGGAAAGTAAATCGTAAAAGTTAAAACGGAGATAAGCTGCGGAAATTTCGCAAAATTACTTATGCTCGGTTCAATGGAGGTAAAGCTCTCGCCGCAAAATGATGACTTCAAGAGTGAAGCACTCCTACGCAGGGAAGAGTATTCAACAAGAAAGCCTTTGGTACAACAACGTCACCGGTGCAGACAGCACTCTCGTTAAATCTGACGTCACCCGTACATAGGATCGCATATAGCCTTAAACCATGTACCCAAAGAAATCCTTAACTTAGAGGTATTAGGCCCTATACAGGATTGGTAGAGCTGACAAAAAAACTCGGTGTTCAGGTCTCTGAAAATTTGGGATCAATCCGTTGTGTTCATGTTCAATTTATAGCATAGTAAACACATTGTCTGTAATTGTAGTTGTAACAACCGAAATGAGCTGTTGCATTTTTTAAAACAAGTTTTTCAGATACAATCTTCTGGAATATGACTTCATTTCAAACGAACAAATTTCAGGAAAAAAAATGGTTCTAGTATTACGAGCTTCATAATCAGTGAGCTTTCAGACAAAATATTAAACAATGATGCTTTATCAATTGCAAAATCTACCTTTACCTTTGCAAATTTTCATCCAGCAATCCCCATGACGATCAGACAGGGAAGAAATGACGTCTATTAACGCAAGAAGAAGGAAAAATGTCATGAAGGAAAAATGTAGGAATGAAGGAAAAATTTAGTGTCCATTAAGAAAGGTACAAATGGATGCTTTTACCGGTTTAATGTAAAATCAGATTAGATGAAAGAGACGCCGGAGCAGATCCTTCAAAATCACGAACTGTGTAACCACCGTCAAAGTTTTCATGGAAGGGTAATGCGCATGTTTCGACCTAATCGTGGAGTACAACCATGACATCATGTCATACAGCTGTTAACATTAACGCCAAGGGAATGTTCTTGTTTTTTAATACCAGAGAGTATACGGCATATACTTTGGTTATGTTTTACGGGCTGAAAGTCGTTGGACTATACCAATTCTGTTATACTGCGTATTTACATTCAGTGGCAAGTTTAAGTGTAAACACGGGAAAGAAATAATGAAAGCGAAAAACAACTGTGATAAGTTGATGACAAATTTGGTAGGTTCTAACTAGAAACGTAATTTTGATTTATTGTTGAGGGAGCTATTGTAGTATATAGGCGTGTCACGTGCGGTAATGGCGACTGATGTAGGTGCATTCATTGCGGGTGAGAACCCGGACGTTGAAACATTGGAGTTCGAAAGTTTTGTGGCGATCATCTCTGTCTACGTCACTTCGAAAACCGACAACGAAAGGAAACCAGCCCCTCTTTAATTTCAAAGATTTCACTTTAAAGATAGGATACATATACCTTTGGTAATTACTCCAAAATTTAGTGACCATAAAAACTGACTTGGTAAATAGCACTGCAGCTAATGTATACCATTTTGAGAAGCGATTCCCTTCTCTAAAGAGTGTGGTTGTAGAGAGAGGGATTTAAAAAATGTTTCAATCTGAGAAACTTTTGAAAACAAAGAAAGATTCTGCACACTGTCAGCATTGTTCTTGAAGGTTTGAATCGGCATAGGAACTCTTGACGCTCATGTTTACCGTCTTTCCTCGAGGCGACCTTCCGACGGAGGCTCATCCAAAAATATTCAAAGAATTTACCGATAATTTACAGGGTCCTTTCTAAACATTCAGTCTTGTCCATGTTGCGATGATTTGTACTTCTACCTAGTGTTTTAAGTGGCCCATGATCTGAGATCTGAAAATGCCAATCACCTGTCCCTTGGCTTGACCACAATAATCATTCCATATGACATACCTTTTTGATGGAGATATAAACACAGGCTTCAATTTAAAGCAGATGTCAATGCTCGATAATGATGCAGGCTCTACTGGAGAGGAATTTTTCTCTCTTGACACTGGATTCATCACCGATTCCCCATTAAGGATGTGGCAGCACCTGGACCGGCTAAAATAGCTCCTAATTAGCCCCTCTCCCCCTTCCAGGACGAGGCCGGTTCCTACGTCATTCGCGTGTAACACGTTCTCATTGACTCAATTAAAGCGCTGTTATTTCCTCCCGCAGTTGCACCTACACGGGTCGACATTTACCGTGAATGGAGGGGGAAGGGGGACTTTTCAGAGCCTAATCTGATCACTTATACCATTCGTCGGTAATCACACCACGTGCAGCTGAAATTTCCCCGCGGTTAGTTTCACCGCGAGCATCGCACTCGTCGTTAATTCATTTTTTTCATATTTTGTTCACGCAGGGACAAAAAATGAAAGAAAAAGTGCACCACTAATGTTTATCCCAAAAGATGAACCGACTTTTTGTCATCAACTTCTTTTTCACAGTCTAAGCAATCAATAGTTTTTTCTTAATCACAATATACGCGTCCATGCCTCATTAAAAGCCGTCCTACGGGGAAGGCCAGACGTGGACCACCGTAGAAGCAGAATGAGGGACAAATCGACATTATTACCCTACTCCGTTACTCGTTTGGACTCGAACTTTTTGTCGGTGTTGATTAAACTTGAGCAGCGGTCGATTGGGTAAAAGCCGAACATGAAAGTGGAAAGGTTTTGTCGGACGTAAAACACGTACACGGGCAAAACTGTGGTTTCGGTTACCAGTTTAAAAAAAATAAATATTCATGTGTAATGCCCATGCTCATTTAGAAATCGATCTAACTAACACGCTGCACGTCCCACTGGCTGGCCCTGATCCACACGGCAAACTCCACAAAGCAATTCGTTTTGACATCTAGGTTTTTTAAAGAAACAAAACAGATCGTTCGTGATTGAAGATGAGCTGGTGGTGTTTTGGAGGGGAGCCGTGGTAAAAGATTCGCCACGTTGTTTGCTCGTGGAAGCAAACACTGACTGCAGAGCAACAGTGTATGCAATGCACCCGTACGAATTGTTTGTACACCTTGGTTAAGAAGAGCAATTGATAGTTATGGATAACGAATCTTGCAGAGGACACAAGCATAATGACCAGGTCGGGCCAATGGGACTAAACCAGATTCCAATCCTTTTGCAAACAGGACCGATTCCCGTGGGCCAGACTGCCTCGGTGATGACACTCTAAAAATATATATATTCCATTTTTTCCAATCAATGTAACCTGATCCAATCAGCATCACAGAAAACATCCTTGCTTGGGAACGAAATACATTTCCCCCTTTTCATGTTCTATTAATTCTTCTTACGAGCTCAGTAAGACCACGTTAAAGGAAGAGTGGGTGGGTGGATAAATGTTTCCCCGAAGTAAAATGAAAGAGCAGACTCATGAACACACCGAGCTTGTTTCTCATTGTGCGAATCGAATAACTCGAGCACTTTAAACCCATAAGTGTGGAAGTGATGCAAGAAGGTTCCACCAACATGTTTGATTGGCGAGGGAGATGTGTTGGAAATCCCAGAACAGGCTGTCAGCACCTGGAAGCCTGCTACAAAGAACAGGGCCCAATTTCATGGCTCTGCTTACCGTAAGCAAAGAAACGGCGCTTGCGGAAGCAGGGAATTCCGCGCTTAGGTTAAGCATTGAAGTTTTGCGTTGTGCGCGTGCGTACTCCACGTTACTAGGCATTCTTTGCTTACACAGCTAGCGCAGAAATGCGGCGCTTGCACAGTAAGCAGAGAATGGTGATCGTGAGCACAGGACTCGAAAGTAAAGCAGAGGGTCAGATATGTATTTCTGTGAAATGTCTGTGCACAAAGTATATGAGTGAAAAACATTTTTCAGCCCCCCCCCCTTAAACCCCCCCCAAAGCAACAGCAGTTGGGACCCGATCAACATATTAGAAATGGGGGATAGTGTCCAGTCTAGGATATCAATGACTTTGACGGCTCCAGAGTATTGCACTTTGGAAAAAACAGTGTAAGAAAAAAATGTGTGCCATGACTGCCAGAGCTTACTTAATTGAGGGTTTTAACGAATCAACAGTCTTTCGAAATAAAAGTGCAATCAATCACTGTTGTGTAATCGAACCGAAGGTACATTGAAACAAGTTGACAACGGGTGATGATCTTCGGCATTTTAATTTGGTTAAAAGGTGCGTGTGTGTGGGGGGGGGGGGAGAGTGATATTTCACTATCTCTTTTAATGATTAAAATATCTGGGTTAACCATTATCTTTAGTTTTGAGGGAAAAGAAAACAAAAAATGCTCCGGTGCTGACAAGAGGTTACTATCAGAAGGAAAACAAGAAAACAAGAAAAAGGACGATGTCCATCTTAGGCTAAAAGCAGTGCAGTACTACAGGATCCCACTGTCCCTTCACAACCGGTAGAATTAAATCAGAGTAGATAACCGGTACACTAGGCGTATTGATTGCCATTTGCTCGGTATAAACAGTAAACCCTATCTAATTAGATTTAGTGAACGGAACCCGTACCTACGGCTACGGGTGCGATAGTGACATCGGTACTATGTTATTTAATGCCAATACTATACACACACATTGATCGCATCAATGTGCTCATTTTCGGTACCTTAAGGAGACCAAGGACACAACAAAAAAGGGAAAACTAAAGGTCTCCACATGGAAGTTCTAAAGATAAAGACCGGGAAGCTCCACAAGGAAAATTTGTGTACAAAGTCTATGGGAAACTGTTAAGTACAGGGACAAAGGAAAGAAGAAAAGAATGCTCCACAAGGATGCATTTTTGAGAATGTGTGTTTTGAAGTCTTCGACACAGGTTCATAGAACACCAAGTTCTTCTCGGTCACGAGGTCACGCACTTCGATTTCAAGACTCATATGGGGACATAGTTTTCATGAAAGGATGTGGTTATATTTTGGTAACGACCCTCACATCTTGTATTTTCCATCCGAAAGCCGATTGTTATAAAATGGTAATGGTTATCAGCATCCTGTGAAATTATTTCATTTGCAGTGCCCCGTTGATTAGAAAATAATAACAATATGTCCACAAATTTAAATCTCAAAAGATTTCTTAAGGCAACGTTTGTGAATGCTGCGGCCAGAAAATAATGGTTGATACCCGCTGTCACAAACGTGGATGGATTCGAAATTCTTGTTGAAAATACCGTGACAGTATTTTGTTGCTGTTTTCTCAAGATACGCATGGTGTTCAATGGATACTTTCACAAGTGACTTTTATTGTGCCATTCTTGATATCTTTGCCTATAAATCAGCCTGATGTTGAGAAAAACCAAACAGTGACCCTACCTTTAAAAAATAGGAGAGACGGAGAAAGAGAAAGAACAAAATAGTAACAAAGCTGCACACGATTCTATAAAAAACATACGAGCCACACGGACAATGTATTGTATTTCTACATGCATTATTAATGTCCATGCTATGATTTATGACAGAATCAGATCTCTTCACTGTCACTCATGTCTATCTTTAAACTCCCCGAAAGGGCAAATGTTCTTAAAATGGAATGAGTTTTTGGCAAAACATCTCCTATAAATAGTGTTTGATAAACCCCCAAATCTCGCCATCCAAGTCATATTTCATGAATTCGTTAAAGTCACACGGAAATTGATTGGATACAAATCAATGATGTGAAAAGAAGTGGATAGTCGACAACAATTACACCTGATGGATAAATATTAAAGGTATTACTACAGAAAAGGATACAACAAAATAATTATTGTTAAATGTTTGTCTAAAAGCTTAGTGATTTTAAGAACTTTAATTGTTTTCAGTGAGATAATCCCCCAAAAAGTCATTTTCGAGAAACCTGTATCTGAAAACGTAAAAAAGAAAAAGCAACAGCTAATTTCGGATGTTACAACCCAAATTAAGGACAGTCAATGTAATTACATGCTGAAAATGCGCGTTTCACTATTTTCTGTTGACTTACACAACGGATTAAGCCCACATTTTCACAGGTTTGTTATTTCACGTATTTGCATGGTTGATCACACAAAACATGATCTCTGTCTGCGACTATTTTTGTCAGCTCAACAAAATCCCGTATAACGCCTTTAACTCAACTGCTAACTGCATTGCTTGGGAAACAACACATTGGCGGCAATCTAATTACAAAGTCTGAATTCGACTCTTAGCCGTAAACACATTTTTAAAAGGCACCTCCAAAAGGTCTCCTTTTAGTTGTTTCCACAAAATGCCAATACTTGAATAAAATAGATCACGAGGATTGCTGGTATGAAGGTACTCGAAATTAAAACACCTCAACTGAAATGAACAAATGTCTCCAATTACAGCACCCTCCTTTGAGACCACATTGAAACGTTAATTTCCAAAAACAAACCGTCTAGCCGAAAAACATGTTGACCAAAGAAACACAACCAAAGCTCTTAATTTAGGTCAAAGGCATTTTCTTTACTCTTAGCGCTGATACGCAAAACACTGTGGGCAAACAACGGCTTCTATATAATACAGACTTGGGATCCCCCTTCCAATTTATTTTAATAATGTCCATACACAACAGTCCGTATCCGGGTAAGTTGGGTTTCATTTTAAGCCTGCAGCCCCATCTGCAGATGAAGTATTCTTGAGACCGTACGTCAGCTATTAAAGTTGCAACGAAGCGGGGCCTCAATTATTTGCAAATATATTCAATATATATATATATACTCATTTATGGGTATGTATATTTTATTAATCTACTTTGAAGTCTGATCAATGGGTAGAAATAAAACCTTTTAAGTATTGTTTTTTTTTGTGGAGGACAAATACTTTTTTCAAATCCAATCCTCAAGTGTTCAATAAACGTACTGGTATCTCAAAAATCAAATAAAAATTGTAAAAAAACTTGATCACATTTTCGAAAATTAGGCATAAAAAAAAAATAAAAAAACAGAACACCGAGCAGCGTTTTTTTTTTACAAGAGATGTGCGCTTATTTAGATAGGCCTATAGATCAGTTTTTGGGTTGATTTGACTCCGAAATTTAGATAATTCTTAATAGCTAGTTTTACAGATTCAAGTTCATTCAGTCATTCATTCATTAAAATTTGATTAAAAATTACGTTGAAATCAAATGGCTGAATTGAGTGATTGAAAGGGAACATACCAAATACAGCATAAAAACCATTAAAATAAATCATTTATTAAAAATTTACATCAACACATTACATTCAACATTAAAAGGGAAATTACACAAACAAATATATTTATAAACATCAAACACTTATTATAAACATTAAAGTTACAAGCTTTCATCTTACTGGTATTGCATAGGGGGACAAAGATGATTATGTAAAATAGTTAATTGAAAATTGACGATTAAATTTTGTTTGAATCCCAACACTATCTCACGTCCATCAGATATGTAAGAAAAGATTGCATGTTACATGTAATCGGTGCATTGTTGATCCATGCGAAAGTTGATGTATGTTTTTCGTTTTTAAACTTAAAAAAGAAAAAAAATCCTTGCACGTAATATATATTAAATCAGGCTGTTATTGGTTTCTTGTCAAGTTTAAGTTAGTTCAATGTTTAAGATTGAAGTTACGTTATCAAGTTTACGTAAAGTTACTTACAGGTAAATTATCGTTCACAAAATGTGTAATAAAGAAAGTTGTTAATAGAGGGAGCAGAATACACTCTCTCCATATACTTGAGTAGGAAAGAAAGTTGTTAATAGAGGGAGCAGAATACGCTCTCTCCATATACTTGAGTATGAAAGAAAGTTACTAATAGAGGGAGCAGAATACACTCTCTCCATATACTTGAGTATGAAAGAAAAGTTAGACCATTGCCACTGTGTCTGGCCTTTGTTTTTATAGAAATGAATATCGAACTGATAGATCAATTTACTTCTCAATAACCACTTTTCGTTCGCTGAAAATAAACGAAATTGGTGCTTTTGGTGATACGGAGGTTTCTATGACCAAATTGTGCACTTACTTTCGTCTTTAAACTCAACCAGTTGAGGGTATAGAGTTCGTATTGAGTGGTCTCTTCCACTGTCCTCGAATGTTTGCAGCAAATGACATTAAACACAAATTATCTGGTATCACATTAATTTGAGCGTAACTGACCTTTGAAATACAACCCTCTCTGAAGTTAGTTATCCACCAAATTTCATTTCAAATAGTTCATGGCAATATTGAAAGTGCGAAAATAACACAAACTTTAGGCTTATTGTTTCTGAGGAGATGGAGCTTCAGAAAGGCCGATGGAGCCTAGGGCAAAGGCCATTGGACTCGAAAAAGATACTCGTTATTGAAACGGAGGAATTAATATTACATTGCACCACCAAGATTTGCCCGGTAAAGGAATTCTTTTACGGAATAAATGTTTTGTCTCAATAAATGATGCATAAAAAAGGCTGTGTTCGTTCTTTCACAACAAGCCTCGTGTCAACAACGAAGCGCAGGTCCAGACCATTGTGAACACTTTTTCTACGAGAAACAAGACTGAACAATTTTAGTTGAAATATATTCAGACGCTCTTGAAAATAACGAATAAGAACAATAACGTTTATAACTTAAGGACCATTGTTATACTGAAAAATTGGAGGGTTGCACCGTGCACAAAACTGATGTGCAAATGACAACAATGCAAGATTTTAAAAACTTTATACCTTATTTCTTTATATCATTCTTGGACCCTTTTATAAATTAATTAACAACGAGAGAATAAAACGCATGACCTTAGCTTGCTAAGCAATGTCGTAAAAAATCGAAAAAGTCACGTATAAGCAAAGTATCAGTTTCTAAGAATGCACCTTGGAGAAAGCGCAGCCTAAAAAAAAAAACACCTTCGAGATTTTTTTGTTCCTTTTCTAATCTTCAATGTGTTTCTTCGTTCGAGTTATATTCAATAAATGAAATCGGTCTCCCTCCCACTTGTCAAACGAGCAGATGTGATCCAATATAAACACTTCGGTGGTTGTTTGCCAATAATGTTGAACACACAATAAATGCATGTCATCTCCCAAACGAGAAAACCCCGTCCGGTGGATTTGTCAAAACTCCCAAAAGAAAGCTCGAACTGAACATCTGTTTGTCTTATTGTGAAAAAATTCAGAAAGAAAGCACGTGCACGCAGTTGAGAATTATCGATCGCATACGGTTCCTCCCCGGTCAGTTTTTTGTTTCTCGTACAAAACGCTACGGAACGCACGGTCATGCTTCAGGTTAGTCAATATTGTGTTTCCCTTGAGGGGAAAAGGGTCGACAGGCTTGCCTGAGAAGGGCTATACCGTGAAATGAGGCGAACCACCCGGGGCGTTTCCCAGCATGGGATGGTACAAATACGATGAGCTTAAAATACAGGTGAAACGGATATGCTTTATTATAAAGGATGAGGAGCGGAATAGCTAATACGTCGGTGAATCCTGTTTTTCTTTAAATTCTCAAATCTGTCTCTGATCTTTAGAGAAACAGACATAGGAAGAGCAAGGTCCAAGAGACCTCGGATCGAGGCGAAACAATCACATGATGATGGTGCAATAGGAATAACCACCATAAAACATTAATCTCAAGCACTATTGCATACATGGATACAGGAAAGGCCATGGACCAACCACGAGCTCGGCAATAATATGACAAGTACGCACGATTGTTACAAATGAAATAATGTACAGCATTATTGGTTTATGTGTAAAATTTTGTCACTGCTTCATACATTCATGGTAGCTGCTGACAAATAAAAATGTGTTCATCGTAGGAACAGCAATCGCACAAACACTTAGAAGAAAAAATAAAATAAAAAGTAAACGGGAAAATCATACACAAGAAGGTGAATAATATGGTAATTTTTTAGCTACACGATTGTGTTGATTGATAGTCACGCCCGTAACCCCTAACCACAACCCCGCCCCCACAAAACAGAAAAACACAAAAAAAAAAATAAAAATAAAAAAATCTGATGCTTGGACTTTCAAGGCGTTTTTGTATATCATTGCAAATTACCTAAGTTAGATTGGATGGATAGATGGCAGTCTTGTTCCCTAGTGTATTACTGCTATCATCGTTACCTAGGATGAGGAATCAGACAATAATTGCTCCACATTCAAAGCAGCTTTAAATGCCTTTACAGGACATTTACATTTTGAAGTGTGGTACATGTTCTATTATACATTGGGGCACTTTTGGGATGCTAAGTGGCAGCAGACTTACCGGGTAAATTATTTGTTCCCGGTGATTTGCGCATGCTCAGAACTACGTCAGCAACGGAAGTTTACCTGGTAAGTCTGCTGCCACCTAGCGTTCCAAAGTCCCTCATTGGTGTATATATGCGTATCAATAAATTATTTGATAAATTAATTGAATAATTGATTCTGTCCTATAAGTTTAACTGTACCTAGGTATGTGATAGGACTATTGTCAGCTTTTAGATGACTAGCCTAAGTAACTCATGGCGGCTTTAAATGGACACCGACAATTACGTAAATATTTACGCCAATGTTTGCAGTTTGGGGCACAGATCGTGAATAAATACCAACGTAAATAGTTTTGAATTGGGGCACACATGGTGAATATTCACGATAGCGACTCGACCAAAATCGTGAATATTTACGTAAATGTTTATGCAAGTGTTTTTATTTTGGCCCCAAACCCTAAATATGTACGTGTATAGTATAATTATGTGTTTGATGTCCTTTTAAAAACAACTAAAGTAACTGCCTAATGGTATGCCAATCAACACTAACAAACACGTACCTTACATTGTGCACCAAGTTACGGCGTATTGTGTGATCGTTAGGTTTCCTTCGGCGTGAATTTGCAAAAATAATTTCACTAATGAATTGGAACGTGACAAAGAATTGATTTTCTTTCAATGTTTTTCTCATAACAAAACATCGGTGTCTTGAAAAGGTAAAATACACTGTCACCTCATCCTTCTTGTCAAACGTGTACACTATCTTTTTACCTATTTTTGTTTTTTAGTTTACCGGCTGTTTACTTAATGGAACCCGTTGCAAAACAAGGCATCAAATTCGATACATTTTTAGCCAAGTCGAGGACAATACCCTGTTGAACGTGAGACGGACTTCACCCAAATATTTACACATCTCATAGAATGAAAAGCTTGGATGTAATAGATATCCCCAGAGGCAGTGCTGACAAACAATGACGAGAATACAAAGTGACTGTAAGTGACGGGGTATTTTTCTATGTGAGCTGCTAATAAGTATAATGTGAGGGCTGATAAACACAGTTTCACCTCGGCCATGTTTATTAGCGTGTGTGAACACACGCAGTCACGCTCGAGGCTGATTCGAATCAGCATAACTGACAAACCAAGGATACTGATGATTTCGACTATGTTCCCCCTCTCTCGCATACTGCGAATAGTTTTCTTTCTTAGCATCGCGCAAAGAATTATGGCGCGATCGTGTACTCTATGGACAAAGTTAAATTGCGCGTACTCAACTTAAGAACGGTGCACATTTAGAGTGAGACTCAAACAAACTTATTATGTCATTCAGGGAGGAATGCTGCATTGATTGAAGCTTGAATGATTCTTAACTCCGTCAAGATTGGTGATCTACGGATTCCCAAACTTAACCTGTGCCAGACAGTCCCTCCCCTTCCCGATTGCCCTAGTTATGGAACAAAAGCAGGACTCAAACAGCCGTCTGGTTTCTTTTCAACACCTGAGCAGTCTCTTTCAAGGCGTTGTTCTTATCCAAATTGCTGCTCCATCCGCCAGGAAATCACAAACTCACAAAACACCTCAATAAGACTCTTTCGACAAACCGACGGTGAGTGGCGGTGCTATAGAGTCGTGACAGTGTATTGACTCGACAGATCCACTTCAAATTAACACAGACGAGGCCAGGTACGCTCTTTCGTTACTTTTTCCGTCCAGTTTACGGCACCGTTGTAATCTCTATTCGTCCGTTACGGCAAGGGTGTACAAAACGTAAACTGTCGAACGTAGTTGTTGTATAAGTGACTGATATTATGCGAGACTTTTGGTAGATCAAGGACCTTGCCAGTTCGGATCATATTGTCGACCATTTGGGAGGGATACTCAAATGCACGCGCTTTATGACTGTACCCTGCATGCGCAAAAAAAAATAAAAAATAAAAATGACTGGTAGTGGTGGGGGTTACTAGGGCCTATGCGCTCTTAAATAGCTAATATAACGTCCCATATGTTGGTGAAACACAAAAAGCGTACACCTTTCATTCTTAAGTCATCAAGTTTTCACGAAAGACGGAAAAATAATTATAATAATTTTCTGGATTTACATAATTATCTTGCCTTGCAAAGCAACATAGTTGTAAAGTCGGTTACCACATTCAATATTCATAATTGGCACACAGATGAAAGCTTTGACATCCAGCAAAACCCCTTTTCATTGTGCCAGGTAGTTTTTCAAACTATATGCAACTACAAACGGTACAGCACTACATTGACCAGCCTTTGGATATCAAACGTATTACGGTAAATACATTTAGTTTGTTAATAAAATATACCAATCTTGAGGAACCAATTTTAAGAGCTCATTACTAAACGAAAACACGGTAATACAAACGTTTGAATTGTAAATTATTTATTTGGATTAGGCCTACTAGCATGTTTAGCAATCTTCAGAAATATGAACGTATAAGGCCTCTGATTCAGCTAAGGCCCCGTCCATCTGTGCGACGCCCCACACCGGACCCGCTCGTTTTTCGCGTTTTCAAAATGACCGACGGGGGACTCCTAGCCAAACCCGGGGTTCCAAAAAGGACGTTAGGAAGAATATTCTCCTATGATTCATGATTGAATAATATACTATGAGATGATATCCTTCTTTTTTGAGGTTTGAAGTCTGGGTAAAACAAGATACAATAGATGGGTTAGGCTGTACTGTAGTGAGTCTTTAAGTTTCAATAAGTAAGCCATTGTGTTTGTACGTTTCAAAATACGATACGGTGCGCGTGAAGTTTGTTAAGTTCGCATTAATCAACTTCTACTTGGAGCTGTTTGCAAAGTGTGCCCCGGACCGGCATGTGGTTTACCGTACTATTCAGATTGCCCAAGTAATGTCTCTCTCATGGGTGTATATCATTAACATGGATGGGGTTTATAAGTTAAAACGTTCACCAATACACAAACAAAAAGGGAGACTTGCTTACCTTTGAGTTAGCTGCCGTACATAAAGCGATAGATGAGAATCCAGAAACTCCGTCTGTTGCTGTATCCCGAACAGGTCCTCAGTTATTCTTCCGTCCGCATTAAAGTATTCAGACAACAAACTGATATCTTTCTACCGCGTGCCTGTATAACAGGGCCGACTTGCAAGCCATAGAGTCAACTTCTCTTCCTTGATGATTTCCTCACACACCCATCATGCTCCAATCGTATCCGGCACGCGCAGTTCCCGCCAGGCTCACGATCCACACCAATAAGAAAAAGCCTTCCCGCCAAAAAGAAAAAGTGACTGTTTGTAAGATCCGACCGATTCCCACAACGATGAATAATACAGACGACGGAGCTCTGCAGTCCGCCTTTGTAGCTCATCTGCTTGCTCTTTGATGCACCCTACGGCTGTTTTATACAGTGCTTCATCATTTCGATCATGGACGGTAGCCGCAAAACACGTAAAGGCTCTCTTCAAATTTTAATCTCAAGGAAGTTGTGAGATTGCTTGCAGCAACCGGTGTTGTAAATTAAAGGGTACTTCAAAACATAACGAGATCGTCACGGCTTAACAAGTGGGAACTGAGCGTCATAATGTAAGAAGTGACCGATTTTTAACAGACGCTTGTGTTGATCGACACTTTATATTTTTTGATGTATACAATAATCCTGATTTTTCCCCGATCAAAATCATTGTAACCAAACCGAGGCTGGAAGAAAAAAAAAGTCCGGTGTCTTTTTTATGCAGTGACTACTAGCATTCATTACTACTATAGATACAGGAAATACGACCAAAATGGTGGCAGCATGATAAAGGTCTATGAAGCGCAAACATCGTTTTTTACCGCAGGTAATAATAGACACAATCAACAAAATCTACAATTTCTCCGTGTTTAACAACATTGGCAGAAATTTCTTTTAAGCATAGAGTGACAATTACTTAATCATGACGATTACAAATTGTCCATCAGATATTCTTAGCAAAAATGTATCCATGTAAAACTAATGGGGTTTCTGTTCTTAAAAGGATTTAAAAAAAGCCCCTCGGGGCTAAAACTTACCCCGATGGGGTTGTTGTGTTCAAACTCCCCCAATCTCTGTAAATGCCATTCCAGTATCATTTGCCCCTGGTGTTCATCGGCCTTGTTTCATTTCTGTTTGGTAAAAACAGAAGAAGACAAACTTACAAAATCGTTACTGCATCAAAGTTGGGCCCTTTCTATCTGAGATGGTTTGAAAACAGGTTGGTCGTGTCTGTACAGATTCAACGGTTAGTGGTAGACTCGCCGGTTAAGGTCAAGAACTTTATTATGCAACAACGCCAGATCTGGTCAAGCTTGTCCTTTTCTTTCTTGAAGACAATCAAAGTATACTGATCGAAAAAAGAAAAAACTATAATACTAACTGAGCAGTTTTTATGTGGAAAAAAGCCAACTTCGAAAAACATAAACACAAAAGCAAACGTGGCATGTCGTGGCCAAGCGGATAAAACCACTGGACTCAAGCTCTGGTGTTTCTGTTCAGCAGAGTGTTGGTTCGAGTCTCGGTCGTGACACTTGTGTCCTTAAGCAATACACTTAACCCTTATTGATTCGTCCTTCGGATTGGATGATAAACCGGTTGTCTCGTGTGTTGTGTAATGCACGTAAAAGAACCCCGTGTACTTATCGAAAAGAGAAGGGGTTCGCCCCGGTGTTCCTGGTTTGATTGGCTGCTTACATTGCGACACGTCACCTTGTAAACCATAACAAGGTGCTTTGTAAAGGAACAGTCCTCATACTTCAGAAACGTAGCCCCACACTGAATACTGAATGTTGAAGCGCCTTGAGCGTCACTGAGTGACGGATATGAGCGCAATATAAGAAGCCACTATAAGAAGCCAATATAAGAATATTATTATTATTATTATTATTACTATTTCATTCTACCACAGCATGCAAAAGAAAGATCACATTTTCCTTTGTGCCGGTAACTCCTCGAGTTGGGCTACGTCCCGTAGCCTTAGATCTCAAGGATCTTTCTCAGAATCATCGCTGTTCCCAAAAGCGCCGCCTTCTGTAATAGATCTACCCTCACATTTGTCCCTATTTCCTCTAGATGTTTTCCCAGTGCTTTCGGAATGGCTCTTGGTACTTGGTACTCTTGGTACCTTTGGATCTTTTCTGTCTCCTTCGTAGCGCCACATCTTCTTCGTCTTATCTAAGACTACAACAACCGGACGCCTATGTTCTACAACATGATCAGTCTGAATGTTAAAGTCCCAGAGGATCTTGACCTGGTCGGTCTCTACAACTTTATCCGGAACATGATCGTACCATTTTGCAGCCACTTGGACACCATTCTTTTTACACAGATCCCAGTGAATCACCTTGGCCAACTCGTCATGTCTTCATTTGTACTCCGTTTTGGGCCATCAAACTACATTCACTGACAATATGAAATACAGTCTCCTCCACCTTGTTTAATACACATTCTGCACATACTAAGAAGAGACGTGTGCTTTCTCTATCCTTGCCTTCATTACATTTGTCCTTAGAGACTGGTCTTGCGCCGCAGTAATCAAGCCCTCAGTTTCCTTCTTCAGTTCTCCGCTCTTTATTATTATTATTATTATTATTATTATTATTATTATTATTATTATTATTATTAATGTTATTATTAAACCGAAGAGTTAACTGGTGGATGAAGTCAACGAGTGCTTGACCGTATTTAGAGCATATACACACTACAGCGAGCATACCCGGTCAAGGATTAGTAAATATGTGTTTTCTAGCCAGCTGATTGACTTTTCCACTTCACCGGCCGTCCTGTCATATTTCTCTCTTTTTTACCGCGAAACTCACAAGATAAATATTGATATCTTTCGCGGTCTAATTTTTCCACACGGGTGAATGTGTTTCTTATTTGTTTGTTATCCTCCTTCTGGCATACAAGGACAACTCTTTGTGTATCAGTGCGGTCCTTAAAGATTCAGTGTATCATCAGAACCACGGATTTGCTTGCCCCTGTGAGAAAAATTAGTAATCACACCCGTTTTTGGCTCTATTATTTGAACTGTTGAATTTGTTTATTTACAGCCTGCCTGCGTTTTTGGAAAACAACTTAACATAATAATGCTGCTTGACTGTATTATTTGCTTGCTATGATTGTTTAAATCATTCTTTTACAGTTGTCTTGGCTTATTATCTGTACAAACCAACACCATATGGCTATAAACGTGTAAACCAACGTTCCGCTAATGCTGCGGCCAGAGATATGGTTGGTACCCGCTAAACTAGAATGGATTCGACGTTCTTGTGAAGTGACAGTTTTTTTCCTGCTTTCTCAGCAAGTAGACACTGTATTCGGCTGAAACTGTCACATGTGACTTTTATTACATCGTTCTTTCTTATTGTGCCTATAAATCGGCAATACGTTGACAAAAACCAATCTATGACTCTAACTTTAAGCTTTCAGCTGATCGAAAACACTTGTTTTTCGGCATATAACGTAATTTCATTACCAATTTCTGTGTAAGGAAACTGAAACAAACAAGTGCACTTCGTGAACTATTGCAGGTCCGACGCAGTCACAAACAAGACTACCAATGGCGCACTATCAACCTCGACCCCACCTTCTACAGTAACAACTCGAAAGCTGAGCTTCCACAATGCAAAAAACAGGTCAACATGCAAGGGCACACAACAGCCCAATTATGCACAAGCACATCTTTAAAATATACCCTGCCCCTAAAAAAACCCAACAATAACAACACAATGTTTATACAGTTGTGCGTAACAGAAGATTTTCAAACGGCTGGTGGCAGCAGACAGCTAGGTAAACTTGCATTGTTCAATTTGCATTCTCATCGCCTCTTTTCGAAAACAAGATTTTTGGGGCTCAGACTTCGTCCGCATGTTTGAATCCCCGTACCGAAAGCGTATGGTTTTCGAAATAACCGACGGAGCCTACGCCTGAGTCAAAGCCGTGGTTTCTTAAAAGCAGCTGATACAATACAACGGTAAAAAAATAAAAGGTTTATATTAGACTATCCACCCACTAGTTTCTTACAATATTACTCGTTTAATGTTGCTTGCATTTCAGTCAAGCCAATGTAGTGGTTGACCCACCACTAATTGCGACATAATTGTTTTCACTGCTATGCTTGTCAGATTATGTCCCCAGAACATCAAACTAAAAGTTTACTTTTATATATTTAGTGGAAAAACTTCAAATTTGCATGGCTGCTGCCTTTCTACGAAAAGCTGCTTTCCTACAAGATAAATTCTGCAATCTGCACGCAAAGGGCGAGTAAGAAATGCCAACTATTTACATGACAGTTTGCATGACGTGCAAAACAACACGCTATTCACCTGTTTTTGCGGCACTCGTCCGTTTGCAAACCAATATCCCTTCGAAGTATCAACTGCCAAACAAGAACGCGAGTGCCTTTTTCAACCCTGCGTTAGATTTCGCTCCACCTTAACGAAAGGCTTCACCGATCTGTCGTTACCGAGTCTAAGAGGACTCGTAGATTGTCTCAAGGGGGCAGTACCGTTCCGCAGTATCGCAACCTGCTCCGGCTAATGCCCCAGTTCCGGCTGTAGTTACGACAAAAACATTGACGAAAAAATACCGGTATAGGTGCTGGACGCACGTTTTCCGAATGGCCGTTTCTGTCATCTCATTTAGCCGGATCTGGATAGTGTAGCTAGGAAAATGACATTGGCCTACGGGTGTTTTTACCGGGGGAAGCTTTGCTTACATCCCAAGTTGATTCACCTCTATACCGGCGGTGTAACCAGAGGCGGGGGGGGGGGGGGGGGGGGGGGGGGGGACTCCCTCTGTGACCCCCCGAGTTTGGAAAACACCAGATAACCCCGTTCCGTTGTGTTCCCGTTCATGTCTATTCGGGAGAACTCTTCAACTTTTAAAAACGTGCTAATACAATGCGTCATTACAAATATCTTACGTCTGTATCAAGCGGATCATAGACTTTCTGCTGAAGAAGAATAATTGGTACCAAACATTCGCAATAATAATGACAAGAAATGACAATACACATTCCCCAATAAACCCACCATCGCTACTAATGATGATATCAATCCATTTAAGACGCCCGAGAGATCTCAATGTCCATGGAATTGACGTCGCAACAATGATGGGTCATCAGTCCAGGCTGATTATGTCTTTTTTTGTTTACGGAAACGTTTGTTCTGGTACAGTTCCTAAAGGAAGGTACACCTTTGGTCATTACTCAACATAATTAATAACCATAACAAATTACTTGGTAAAGAGCACTGGCGGGCTGTTGATATTATAAAACATTGTTAGAAATTACTCCCTTTGAAGTAATTTATAGTTTTAGAGAAAGAGGTAAATGTTTTCACCCACAAATTTGAATCTGAGAAAGGCTTCAGGCATGAAGCCTTACTCAGGCATCTGAAAATACACAAATCAGTGCAACAGGGTGGTTTTTCTGTCATTATTTTCTTGCAACTTCGATAAAAAAGTATACCCTACCTTTAATCCACCAGTAACAAATGCTCTTGAATTACATGACCGCATTTTCACAGGCTTCTGTAGTAAAGTGTCTCTTAAATGCCTGGTGGTACTCTTCCACAACAAACAATGATGTACCATCACAATGTCCAAACTAAATTGTTAGATATACTTTGTATCCCACAAAATGAAGAGATAATCTTATATGTTCTTTCTTTAAAGTTTTGTAGATAAATGTGTGAATCATAACGGTCCCCACAAGGATTCTGGATTACTGCGGGGGAGCATCCAAACAGACATCACCCCTTCCATTGCAACGATTTGCTTGTATGCGGAGTCTCATCAAATTGGCACAAGGATAAACCGTGTCGATCAGAAGTACCAACATCAAAATCGTGACTCAATTTCAGGCATTGACCGTGAAATCTCATCGACGGTGAGGGCCAATTAAGAGAATCATAGATGCCCCGAACTGGGACAGGGAGTTGAATTCGCTGGAGTCGGTCTTGGGTTTGGGACGGAGGAGACGTGATTGAGGGATGAATGCAGGATCTTCATCCAATTTGTCTTATTATTCGTGGTTCTGATACGTTCTTCAAGATTATTGGCAGGGGCTGGAGGGTCTTTTTTATTATGAGGGGCTATTACTCTTTCATGTGTAGAATTATGTTGTTTTTTCCAAGGAAATCTAGGTTAGAAATTGTGTGAGCTTTTGGGTAAAAAAGAGTTTCTGTAAAAAAAAAAGGTGTTGTCTTATAGGGGACGTATACCTTTGGTTTTGAAACCGTTCGATTGTGTTAATCGTATATCAATGTTGATAATTATATACAATACAACTAACATATGAAAGTTAATTTCAAAAGGAAGTCGCGTTTTTGAGATATCACCGAAAATCCGGAGCGGTTGTGTCCACGGAGGAAGAATAATCCCTAATAGGAATACACAATCCGAGAAACGTATCTGACAGTAACATTTCTCAGATTCAAATTCGGGGGGATAAAAACTGATATCTTTTCCCACTTACTTCGAAGTGAGATGTTTCTCAAAATGCTTTAGACTATCGGAAGCTGCTGTACTTCTAACCAAGTATAAGTTTTTACTGCCACTAAATATAATTTTAAGAGTGATTACCAAACGTATAACTTCCCTTTAAAGTGTCTTGTTTATTTTGATAGTTGTGAGGCCCAACTGATTAGTTGTTGTGTACACACATTACAGAAAACCGTTAATAACTATCATATAACATAATACAAAATATACAATAGGTAGTCTTGCCGTCAAGTCGTCAGAGAGTCAGGATGGATTAAAGAGGCCCATTGCTTTTGGATCGGGCGCTTTGGGCTATAAAAACTTTGTTATGAAATAAATATGGTTGGGAAAATGTTATAAATGTAGAATATGGGCCTAATGATCCACACAAATTTTCCTCGAAATGTGTGGTTTTCCTTTTACTTCGTGAACTAACACAGCCCGCCTTTTGTAGAATTAAATTGTTGACTCCACAGAATAGCGGACCTTGAAAATGCAGGTATTTCGACGCAATACACTTCAAATGAATCATGTTATTGCGTGGTCACCACTGCATACAATAAGACGCATCACAGGATCGAAAAAGAATGAGAGGGGACAAGGGCCCAATTTCATAGATGTGCTTAACGACCGATGTTGTGCTTACTGTGCGAGTTTTCATTTAATAGCGCTGCCTAGCACAGTACGCAAAGGCATGCTACCTTCCGCTGCTTACTGCAAGAAAACGAATGACGTAGCAACGCGAACCCAAGGTAAACGCTCAAGCTGGCTACCTAATTTAAACTGTAAAATACGCTTACATTACAGCAATTTTTTCCGCTTACCGTTTTAGCAGCGCTATGAAATTGGGCCCAGTTGCTCAACGACATTTTTTAACTGATATTTTAAACGAATGAATTTCTCTTCATATTCAATTTTAGATGTTTTTTAATTAATAACATTTAATGTGCAATTTGTTTTTTCTTTGAATGCTTTTATTAAGTTCTTATAATTCTTGCTGCTATATTTTTTATATTGTTCTTTTTAATTGTAACATACATGTAATTTGGCTTTTTGGCCACCAGATGTATGAATAAATAATCAATCATTCACAATCATAAATCATAAGACTTGATGCGTCTTTTGACAACGCGCTCTGCGTGTAGTTTCTGTACACAGAATGGATCAACCACAGGACTTATACAAATATCAAATAATTATATACTTAGATATTTCAAAGTCACACTTCCAGGAACAACGAACGAGCAAGGCATTCTGGGGGGAAAATGGCGTGGCGAGATCGTACACCACTGGGAACGAGGTTGCCATATTCATTTCATAACAAACGCTTCTTTTTGTCTATCAAAGCGCCCAACCTGAAGGCAATGTACCCTTTTACTTCGAACAACTGGCTATGTAGGTAAACACAAATATGACATGTACCTTGCACTCTCCATTCGCAAGGGAGTAATACACATTAACCAGTGTGAGAATTGACACTATCGAGGTTTGACGGAATGTTCTGGGCGAACATATCTCTCCAATTGGTTCGGCTGAACAGTTCAGCCGTTCCTAAGGGTACATGTGAATCTAGTCTTAATGCAAATAGTTAATAGGGCTACACCTCCCATTCAAAATGACACTAGTATAAGGACTAGTTAGCAGGGCAGCTAGAGAACATACCTTTGATGACTGTATCACAGAATGTCAAGAGAAAGATATTTGGCTGCAGGGCCATCGCAGATTTGTCGTTTTAAATGTATATTATAGGATATATTTTATCAACCCTTTTGGGCAGTATAGAAGATGTGGTCCAAGATAGGCGTTTCCTCTTTGAATTAAAACGCACGAACCTCTAATTGGAGACTTTGGAGCGCTAGGTGGCAGCAGACTTACAGATAAATGTCCCTTGTTTACGTAGTTCTGAGCATGCACACCTTACCGAGAACAATGTATTCCCTGGTAAGTCCGATGCCACCTAGCGTGTCAAAAGTCCCCCATTGAGATGCCTCACTTTTCGAAAGGCTTGTCATAGTGACATCACAGTCTTAATATTTAAATTTGTCGTCAAAGTAAACGTTCGCACAGAAAATACTCGCATTTTTCTTAAGACCACACGATAAATCTCCCCATAAAAAATGGGATAGCCCAAACGCACCCCAAAGCTTAATCCCGAAGTCCTGCACGTTAATATTGAATAATCCCATTTGATTTGAGCGGTCCTTTTATTTGTTGTTTATAGTTGAACAGCTTACGGCCAAGTCAGAAGAAATAAAGTAAAATAAAATAGTGGTAATGAAAAAAGTAAATCACCCAACAGCCGTCTGTACTTGCCGATGGGGAAGGTCGGGTTTGAGCTCCCCTTTTTCGGCACTCACCGGGGACCACCTGTTTCAGAGATTGGATTGCGATTGATTTTCGTCTTATTGTATCAGATTCAAGCAATCTTGACGAATCCCTTCCCTCAAAAATATGTACACAAACATAAGAAAAAAAGTTTTTTAAAGGGCATAAAAAAGCACTTTATTTTTTGCCTCTGATAAGCATTAATTTTCACAATCCTCTCACGCTCCCCCCCCCTCGTAAAGATGCCATCTTTGATCGCGTCTTAAGCTCTGGTTATACCCCTATCTGATGATTAAGTGAAACATTTTCCTTCTGTAAAGATCTTATATTTATGTATGATTTTTAGCACCATAGGCGATCTCGTTGGATAAAAGACTGAGGCTGAGGATTAACTACATGCAACTCTGGATGCGGAGAATGATAACAGCGGTCTGTACATCGTGAAGTAGAACGGTTTAAACAGAATAACCAAGTGTTACCAATGAGTGTCTTAACATTCTAGCTAGTCTAAAGCACTAGTACAAGAGCTTGACATTTTAAATAATGGAACTTTTACAGTCTCCCCCTCTTCTTCTTTTACTTCTTTTTAACAATATATATATAAATATATAAATATGTAATAAATTCAGAAAATGAGTTAAACAAACTCTGGCATATCTCTCTTCTGGACAGACTGTGAATTGTATCCAATTGTATCCAATTGTATCCAAATTGTATCGAGTGAAATTGACTGTGAATTGTATCGAGTAAGACTGTGAAATGTATCGAGTACTGTGAATTGTGATAGAAGACAATTTCATTGGATAAATATATAAATATGTATATTCATTATTAATTGTTGTTTCCCTTGTTGCGTTTACGGTTTAAACTCTGGCTGGCCTAAACTCTGGCTGGCCTAAACTCTGGCTATATCCTCTTTGAGGCTTTCTGTAATGGCCTCTAACAACTGCCTCACCGAATTCATTATTGTTGTTTGCATAGTACCCTGTATTGCTAATGTTTTATGCAGTTATACTATTTTGATTTTGTTATTACTTTTTGTAATTGTTGGGCACCTTTGAAAAACGGTGTTTCACTTAAAGGTTTCTCCGGGATTAACAAGAAATAAATGCAATAATTAAATAGATAAATGAACCAACTACTGAGATGAGAAATAGATTTTGTAATGTGGGTAAACTATGGTTTTATTGTATGTTCAACAAATATTGTTCATGTCAATGTCTAATACGGGTAGGTCTAAATAGCCAAGTAAAAGAGATTGATCTAATATGAAAAACTCACTACAGAAAATCAATATTTCCATTGTCGGTAAGAACATAGGGCAGTTTCTTGCTTACTAAATTCACGGATTTGATCAAGTCTTTTCAATAAACCTGAATCTTATCGCAAGGGACCGTAAGCTTTGCTTCTACAGTCAGATGCATTTTAACTACAACCAGCTCACAAAGTAATTAAGTGACTCTCCCTGATACTGTTTTCCCCACCTGGACCTCAGGGGAAAAGACGCTGGGTATTCAGAAATGGAACTTTTTATAGGTTCTAACTGTGACTTCTGTTCTATTAGTTGAGGCTAATTAGGTTGGAGTTTCTTTGGACACGAACGCACGAGGTCACGTCTAGCCGTTGGGAAAAGCTACCAATGGTTTTACCACACGCTTTCAGATCGCTTAGAGAGATTTTTAGCACATGGTTTTGCAGGACGTCAAAGTGTTTGTGACAAATATTAAGAAATTATGTCAAACGCCTCAAGGATGGTTGGTGTGTTGGGCATCTCTTTGTTTATAAAGATCTACCTTCAGTTTATATTGTGTCTGTAAAAAGCTGTGTGTTTTTTCCATATTAATTAAGTTAAAATTTGCTTCAATCACGTTACTGTTACACGGAGGAAGTCACGTGGGGGAAGGCCAGACTTGGACGCAAATAGTTTTTGTCCCGTTGATTGATGATTTTTTTTTGTGCTACCGGAGATGTTCATTTTAATTAAGTGTTTATGTATCGTGTCATTTTCAGCAGTGGAGAAGCATTTCCCTATCCATTGTACAGAGGTGCGTCCACAAAGGTTACGGAAACGAGAAATAACCACCTCATTTATAAAGGTCACTGATTGATGGCAAAGCTACAAATCGGCACGAGGGGGTAGTTTGCAGCTTTAGGCCTCGAATTATTGTGTTTGGCGAACCCGACCGACCCTAAAAAGTGCGGTTAAATAGACTTTAAGTGTTTTTAAATTACAGAAGAAAACCCCAAGCCATTTCCTCATCCATTGATGGTACACGTGGGGAGTTAAACTACGTGGACAAGATTCTCTTTGAGTAGGTTCCCATCGTTGATTGTTAAACAGTAGAAACGCGCACTAAGAGCCACGCCGACTCTCCAAAACTATTGTTTAAAAAAGAAGAAAAAAGAAGAGGTTTAGGGCCTTATTTTAACTTGTGACGTCATATGCAGTGTGTCTGTTGGAAAATGCAATTCACAGCCTTGCATAAAGTCACAGAATATGCATTTCGTCTGTCGTTGATTAATTAACACATAAATAAAACAAAATATAATTTCTATCTCATGGAAATACAAGCGGAAAAAGCCAATTAAACTGTACCAGTTGTGTATTCATTTAACAGAACGTACTAGGATGTACAAGAATATGGGTGAAACTTGTTGGACCTCACAATCAATCACTTGACGCCATATCGGAACAAACGGAACAGAGGGCACCAACCCAGAAATAAAAGATGAAGAGACGAGCTGCAACAATATTTGGGGATAGTCTGTTGGTATCAACAAGTAAACAAAACGAGATAATTGGAGACCTCATGCAGAGGCCTCCATCCTGCAGTGGATCGAATGGCTGAACAATCAGAACAAAAACCATGTATCATTTGAGCCAAAAAATATGTTTTTATTTACCAAAAGTGTGAAAAAGCATAATAAAACAATTAAATCATAAATAAAATAATATACATCCGAAAGGCTTTCCTTGATTTCATTGTCATTGTTATTATTTTGTTTTGCTTGTCACGGCAAGCATACGGTTATTATTCAGGCCTAACCTTCATGGAAACTGTACCTGCAGGTGACATGTTTTGATTGAATATTTGCAGGTGCAGCTACAGAGCAAGAACTTGCTCTACGGTGCAACCCACACACCATAATCTCGAGAAAACGTCGATACCATTAACACTCTCAGTTGCTGGTATCCGCAGCAAACAACCATTGCTGAAACAGCTGTTCTGCTCTCAGATTCTGAACGAAGAAAAGCAATTTTTTAGTTTTTTGAAACGGGGATAGGGTGGCAGACCACACAACAACAAGAGTTTGTTTTGATAACATATTCTTTTGGATTTTTCAATACAAGTTTTGTTTCTTTTCTCCCGGTTGACTTGTTTACCGGTACCCAAACCACCAGTAGAAGTATTCCGATTGAAATTTGGTCATGTTTTTCTTTAGTGAGGCTTATGCATTTTGCATGTTATGAGCTACTTACGAGCTATTTACACTGTTAAACGACTATTCTAAAATGACCAACCGGTGTGGTTGTACCAGCAAATACTGCGCTTCGCAACTCTCTGAGGACTGACTATTGAGACTGGTAGTACCCTCACAAAATCACCGTTTTCAAGAGTATCCGGTACAAAGCGATATGCCGGTTAAAAAATAACTGCATGTGTTCATGAATCAAAACACAATTCAACAGCAAATGAAATTTCACAGTAGGAGAAGATGCCAGCAACGTTCCCAATGACTCATTATCACACTTACGAGTTATACTTCCATCCCTAAACAACAACGACAGCAACAACAGAAAACATGGCGAATGAAGCAACCGAAACCGCCCGTGTCATGCTCTGGAGCTGCCCGCGGAGCCTGTCTACGGCATTCACAAGATCAATCTTAGAGCTGGGCAACGTGGAGGTCTTCAACGAGGAATTTGCCGCCGCGTATTTCTTCGGACCAGAAAGGATTCAGGACAGACCCTCGATAAAGCTGGCACCGAATCACTCGTTCAAGTGGGTAAAGGAGCGTTTGGAGGCAGACTACCCGGGTAAGGCTGGAGTGTTTGCCAAAGACTTTGCATACCCAATTCTCCCCCGTCTTGAGATGCTACCCCAGGGTTTTTATCATACCTTCCTTGTGAGGGACCCGACTAAAGTCTTCACTTCTCTCAAGCCTCGTTTTGAGGCTTCACGAATCAGTGCGGCGGTGTCCGGAACAGATCTAAGAAAATGCATCCCAGTGGAAGGTTACACGTACAAGGAGCTGCGAGAGCTTTACGAATACGTCAAGGGGCAAGGGCTGCCGACGATGGTCTTGGATGCCGATGAACTTTTAGAGAGGCCAGTGGAGACGATGCGCCATTACTGCCAGACCACCGGTCTGCCCTTCAAAGAATCAATGGTAACCTGGAAGCCAGCTAGGTGCGGGGATCTGGACTGGCACTGCTCTCGAGCATTGCGATTAATGAACTGGTTAATGCAATGGTACGAGGGCGCTTTGAAGAGCTCAGGATTCAAGAAGTCCTCTGTACGCCACATTGATGTCGATTCACTCCAACCTGATGTGAAGTTGGCCATAGAAGTGAGTCAGCCTCACTATGACTTCATGTACAGTCAGCGTGTACAACTAGATTCCACGGAGAAGTGACTCCCAATACTTATGCCAAGATGTGAAACAAGTTAATAATGAAACTAATGTACTGTATCAATACTGCACTGGTCTTTTTCATGGATACTTGTTCATTAATAGAAGCACATTTTTCTGCTGAGGACAATGTTCGCATGGTTGACATATAAACCCACGCAACTGTTTTGTGGTGTTTTTGTTTTAATGGTGGGTTAATTAAGCAAGGCAACAGTTTTCTTATGAGTAGGTCAACTTGGGCTCCGAAATTAATATTTACTGTATTTCCTTATTTTTGTATACTTGTAGTTTTCAGGGAAGGTACAGACAATCTTATGACTTTGTCAGTGTATTTACACTGTTATAGACACTGAGTGCATGGCGTCACTGCAGTAGGGCGCCCTCATTTAAAGGTCGGAAAACGGTTGCTCATTAGCTCGAGCATTGATCTCTTTTATATTGACTGGGTGGGACACGCCCCATATGCGTCAACGCGCTCGTATTTCAAAGACGGTTTGAAAATTGAAACGCGGGGGTCGTCACACCATTCTGTACGCAACACAATGTTCGAGCTAATTGATCTGTAGTATATTGACTGGATAGGACACGTCGAATGTGTTTGTACACGTTCGATGATCAACGGTGCGACACGCAGTGTACATGCTTCAGACGGTTAACAGGTGAAAACACGCACGCGCAAACGTACATGAAACCTTAAAACAAATTATAGGCCTATCCATCTATAGACCCCTTTCATTGGCCGCCATCGTTGATGAAACGTGCACGCGTGAAAGGTTATCATTGGCTGAAAGTCATGCGCGAGCGTACACGCGGGCACTTTTCCATTGTTTTTCATTAAATATGGTGGTCAAAGACGTCATGTGCAATTCATCTATATAGATAGAGATCAACGAGCTCGAACATCTGACGTCATACTTCGAGGTGCGTGGATCTGACGCCACTACCGACCTTTACAGAGTGAGTCAAAAAACAGCAAAAACAACAACTGGACAGCACAAAGTACATTTTATGTTTAGTTCATAGAAAACTTACTCCAGGTTAACGTTTGTAATTTAGTTTTATTTTCAAGACATTTCGGTAGCAATATAGGTGTTAATGGCTCTGATCGAAGGAATTTAAATTTACGTCAATGAGTTGCAAACAATTAAATGATTTAAAAGTTTAATCTTCAATCTGTATAATTGAATCATTTATGCGTGAGTTAACTATGCTCAAATGAGGGTGCTGTTTGCATTCTTACCCGATTGCTTAATATCACTGTAAACGCAATAAAACCAGTAAACTCATTTTGATTTTGTGCCTTTAAATGCACCCAGCACATTAAATACACGAGGCACCGTATGCAGCTATGATCAAGCACTCACTATAGGTCTACAATCATTTTATAGAAGCACACACGAGGAGGCGTCTTAATGAACTTATAGGGTCAAGCAAATCTACAAGCATAATGTAGAAGTATTATACACGGCACTGCATAGCCTAGCTATGGTCAGACAAACAACAGGCATAATTTGTGGGATTTGGAAAAAGGAAGGGACTTTTGATTGTGTACAAGGGCTGACCTACATGCATTATGAAATATTTGGTAAAGGCTTTAATAGACTTTTCGGGCAATTGCTGATTTTCCAATAAAATCGCAAACTAGGCTTGAAGAATATGATATGCCTGATACAAGCTATACGAGACGTCTTAGCTATTGTCAAAACGTACACAGAGTCACTTCGAGTCAACAAGCATTACAATTGTTGTGCCACTCTTGGAACACGGAATTTGTCAGCTTGGGAAAACCAACTACCAATACCCATACCACGTGACATGCCGCAAAACTTAAAGGTAGGGTCATACCTCGGTAATAACCCGGAAAAATATGTATTTTTGCTATTTCTATCCGAAGTCTTACTTGTTACACAGATCTGATGGTACGGTGGCAGTAAGCATCCGGTGAAATGATTTCTTTGAAATGCCACCGTTGATTCGAAATCAATGAAAACATTCGAATCTGAGGATCGATTCTAGTCTTGGTTCCAAGACCTTCGCATGGATCAATTCCAACAACAGAATGAG
>CM021533.1:193122-212999 GCA_010994315.2 Pisaster ochraceus
AAAAAAAAAAAAAAAAAAAAAAAAAAAAAAAAAAAAAAAAACAGGTGTAAAAAAGAAGAAAAAGAAGAAGATGAAGAAGAAGATGAAGAAGAAGATGAAGACAAACATTTCCTCGATGACAAGTGATAAAACACTGGCAACATTAACAAATCATTTTCGATTGAGGGTTGCAGTTGGGTCATGCAATTGAGTCTTGCTAGAACCGTGGGAGAGTTTGAGGGGAGCCGATGTTGAAACAACTGCCGTCCTTTTTTATTAATATTCTATCTTCGGTAGCTCACCTATAAAAACGTCAGACTGATTCGATTTGATTTGAGTTCATTCGGATGAACATACAAACACAGTTACAGGAGGACAACAACAAGAAAGACAGAATGCACAGCATGTTTGTACTTTGTACCACAAGCACAATCTTAGTAACTTAGGTTTTTAATGGGCAAGCAAGCCCCTTAACACACTTATCATCAATTCAGCTACTTATTGATAGTTTTCAAGGTATGTTTCACCACTGGTCTGGAGCCCCCGCAGTACCACGTTCCATTGTTTCCCCGCTTGACGAGGTTTCAAGTTTACTCCTCGTTGCTTTTTGCGAAACGGTAATGAACCGTCTATTATTTTGTGGAATCTGCTTATTGCAAGCCCATGTATATGGTACCTATAGCTATAAGAGCCTAACTCGGAATCTTATCAGTGAGGTCCTTCATGAAGATTTAGCTATCGAACACATTTCATTGATAAGTTTCAATCTGTGAGCTCACTGATCATCAAGTAACAACCCTTTAACACATTTTCCCGCGTGCATTAATACTGCCATGAGCAGCAGAGCAACCAGACAACCAGAACGGTTGATCACACAAAACATGAACACTGTCTGCTACGATTTTGTAAGCTCTACCAATCCTGTATAATACATTTATAGTGTTGGCAATGAATGTGACTGACAAATTTACTGGAATTCAGACTTGGAATTTCAACTCGGATCGGAACCCCCCCACCTCATTTACCCTTGATAAGCATATTCTACAAACTGATAGTTGAAACTGATCAGTGAAGAGGAAGAAGGAAAAAAAAGGGAGAAGTTTGTTGTACTCTTTGGGCCGTGACGCCAAAGGTAATTTGCACAGCAATCTGAGAGAACATACATTTGCATCCTCTGCATGCACACCACACCACTTTCTTGCGAAACTCTTTCTTTTGTCATTGTGGGAACAATCTGAAAACACGTTTACCAGCACCCTGTCATTTTGCAGAGAAATGAACACAATGTTTCGCCTAAAAGGGAATCGAACTCAAAGTTTCTCAGGCAAAATTGTGATCTTTTTTTCTCGTATTTTTGTTGAGAACGGTAAACTAAGGGCTACTTGTTTTTGACATGGGCAATAATGCGTACCAATAGTTTGTGATTTTGAACTGGGCTTGTGCGGGGGTAGAGCGCCTTGATAGTTGATAAGGTCGGCGCTCCCAGGGGTCGTGTAAATGTATGAGGGACTTTTTTTGGCTAGGTAATTGTGTACTAAATGCTACAATGACTTTTCTATGAAATTTCCCGTGCATAAGGCAAGGTCTTGCTTTATTTACACACGCATCGAGGAACAACAATGGTGTGGGTAAATAACTAGAGTCTGTTGGGTACAGAAGGGACAGTCCCGGCAAAGTGCAAACAAAAGCTGTCTACGCCAGGGTACTTCCCATGCCCTAACATCTAGGTACGAGCTACAGAATGTGATTATGGTAGAACATGTCTTAACATAAATCAAATCAACTGACAGTGAACATTCTCTGTCTGAGACTGGGTGGGGATGGTCACACAAACTCAGGGACTATCATCTACGAAACAAACCACCTCAAAATGCTTGTTTGTTGGAAATGCCTAATGTAAAAAATATTAACATATTTTTCACCTGGTGGGTAGGTTTATGCATTTGATGATTCAAGCATGGGATTTGGCAAACAGTCAGAGTTTGTCACGAGAAAGACATTTGGCTATAGGGCCATCGCAGATTTGTCCGTTGACAAAAATAGTTAGTTTAACAAGTAATTGCAGCCATTTTGAACATATAGAAATTGCTTGTTACACCAATTTTTGTCTTCTTCAAAATCCGGGATGACTCTTTAGTCAAATATTATTCTAAAGATTATTACTCTGACTCTTTGGACAATTACATGCTTTATCATCAACGGCACAATTTCCCCAAAGTCTTCCCCTATCTGCCCCATTAGACTAATCATAAACCCCCAAAGTTCAGTGCACTTATTCAGCCTGAATAATGGGGATCAACTTTAACTCTGTGGCAAACAAAGTTATCGCCTCCCCAGCTTATAGTTGACGTGTTTCATAAAAATGCTACTGTGCGCCACAAAGCATTTGGCGTGGAATAGAAAACGAACCGCTATTGTTCAAAACAATATTTCAGGTTCAAGTGAGTTGTTTTTTTTGTCAAGTGAGGGCGGTCTTCAAAATGAATGTTTAATTTACAACAATTATTAGACTGTCACTGAAGTTTTGTCATCAACGGCCCTCGCAAGAGGTGCTTCAATGCATCACCACGGAGACCTTTAGTGTTAAAACAATATATTAACCTCACAATTACAACGACTGTTTAGTGTTCGTATTATTAGTATGGGGGGTAGACAATCCATTTTGTGTGCACGATCTGATTGTTTTTTTGCACGGAG
Organism: Pisaster ochraceus; assembly: GCA_010994315.2. Lineage (NCBI taxonomy): Eukaryota > Metazoa > Echinodermata > Asteroidea > Forcipulatida > Asteriidae > Pisaster > Pisaster ochraceus. The sequence goes on from CM021533.1 coordinate 195,799, forward strand.
GGTCAGTAATTACAAGGTATATGCTATTTTCCCTCCAGCCTCACTGTGGGTAGACCCACGTGTTCTTCTCTACTTTGACATGCGATTAAAAATATGCGACCTGCTACCAAGACTACAAGAGAAGAAGAAGCCAAAACACTTTCAAGAAACACAAACCTCAAACAAAAACAAAAGGTGTTCGGCTGAAGCTTGAACACCTACAAACGAAAAGCAATGTTTGGGCTCTTGCCTGGACACCTGTTGTGATTTGTCCCGGGATAAAAATGGCCAAAACTTGTGTACAATTTCCTGCTTGATGTACAGCGAAAGCTTTATGAAGTTTTCAAGCTCCTCTTGCAGACTGAAGGACATTCACACATACAGAACACCACTGGTGCTTAGCACGAGCGGATGTTGCATCAATGTACTTAAACAAATACTACTACAAGCAAATAAATGTCAACCTTTACACAACGACAACAAGGGTACAAACGTATTTTTGTTACCCTTTTCGTTAAAGGTCACCAGAGTGTTACAACGACTTATGTCTACTGCGTCATCCATCCAATCTGAATATCACTTCAACTCGGAAGAGGAACCACTGAAATCATCTCGATCATCAATTCAAGGGTCAACAGTTTCGGCGCACCGGTCTTCTTCGACGTCACCCGATTCAAGCACCGTTGGATCTTCACCGATTTTAGAGGGACTAGCGCCCTCTATTAATAAGCAATCGCTTTCGTTGATGACATATGCATTTCACGGGGGAGATCTCCGCCGAGTGACCAGAACTAGACGCGACAGAAAGTCCACTCGAAAAAGCCGGGAGGACGCTGCTTTTTCCACGGAAGAACCACCGCAGAATAGAGGGGGCAGAGGGGACAGAGGGGACAGAGGGGACAGAAAGAGAGATGGTCGGGGAAACCCTGGATCTAGAGACCGCTCATCGAAACATTCGTGTAGTCCGTGCACTGGTAAGATAAATTATATCCTGTTGGAAACTGACTTAACCATGGCCCAGTGAGGGCAGTGAGAGCCGATGTCAGCTCATGCTGACATAATGATTTTATTATTTCCATTGTCTTACCTACATCGTACACACTGGTCAGCTCATATGCCTTGATATCCTAAGCTGGACCATGCTACATATCCTAGAGGGGGTGTCAATCAATAGGGTAAGTGATTTGGTTAGAAGGGGGCCGGACAAAACCCTACCAGCGGCCTTTGTATACCCAATCGAGTATGTCAATTGTCAATGGTAGATGAAACCAAATTATAAAACTTAATTAAATTAGGCAAACAAATGAGCTGAAAAAAACCCACAGACAATACCTGGACATACAAACGTAGATAGAGAACAATTGTTGAAATATGCCAAACAAACTCTCTTAACCTATAGACAAAGCATGTCAAGTCAATACAGGGACGTTGCAGTTAGATCTCTAGCTGCAGGGTTTAATTTCCAAGCTGATTTCAATATCTGACGGTGATGCGGGGCCTGACTAATTTCACTTCCAACATGAGTTTGGTCAACCGCACAGACAAAAAATGTCCGTCGATCGACCCGGTAAATCGAGGACATCTCTTTGTTCTCCCATTGGTTTTGTACCCACTCTGTGACTGAGGACCTAGACCCAACTGGGGATCCTACTGTCCTCTTTTGTTATATTCCCCGCGGCACCTACCCACACTTACATCGTGAGTGGAGTTTATACATCAGAGCAAGGAACTTAACAAAACCGTATTTATTTGTCTCTTTAGCTCCGACAACACTCGGGGTAGCTGCGCACTTTGAAGGGCAACGAAACGGCAATGTTTTAATCAGAGATGGTAGGTAGGGTGTTGAGGCATTCATTACTGGGCACTATAATGGTTAACATGTAGTTTGGCTGGTAGTGTCAAACAAATGTTAGCTTTATTTGGCCAGGCTGTTTACGACGTTGGCTTCATAACGATTTAAATGTTACCCATGATTCGTACTGACGAACCCCACAATGTCAAACAAAAAACCCACAAGTACAGTTCCTACCTAAAACTCACCCACAATATCTATCTCGTAAGCCCAAACAGACAGGCAAACAGCCCGACAGACAGACAGACAGACATCTTTAGGAGAGCTACATTGTGGGCTTTCCACAGGTGTTGTCTATGATCCCTTTTCTAAAACTCACCCCACAATGTATCTCTCGTCCGCCCAGCCCGACAGACAGACAGACAGATAAACAAACGAACAAACGGACAAACAAACACCCCCATCACCCCAACAAACAAACAAACAAACAAACACCCCCAACTAAAAAATAAATAAAAAAATCCTCAAACGAACAAACAAACACCCCAACACCCCAACAAACAAACACCCCAACAAACAAACAAACAAACACCCCAACACCCCAACATCCCAACAATCAAACAAAAACCAAACTCTTGTTGCTGGGCTGACAGGTCTACTTTAACTGGTTTTGGAAAATTAACACAAAGTCACAGAATTCTCGTTCTAGAAACTTCGCTTATCAATTGGTGATCGATATTAAGAGAAAAATTGTTTTACTTTATGTTACCCTTTGTACATGAGAGTTTGCTATAAGTTTGTAAGCTTGTAATCACTGTCTTATCATCATCTCATGGATAGAGTCCCCAAAAGCATTCATTTCATGCGTGATTAAATTCTTAGGTGGATGCATTCAGTTTCTTAAATATATTGGCGATTCCAAACATTTTTACACCCTTTAGCTTAAACAAAACACTTACTGTGCCAACATAACCTAATGGTTTACATTTGCAAAAGTGTTGAGATACACGACATAAACAGTTTTGTTAACAAAGTTACTGAATTACAGATCGATTTTCTCCAGAAGCTGGATTGATTAACGAGCCTCGTATTTGGGGATACGCAGACTGGATGACACAATCGGACAAAGATAACTTCCAACTCAGTATAACCCAACAAGTCACCGTCGCTGAGGGCGGTGTTTATTACATATACAGCCAGGTAAGTCCACCCAAAACATTTCGGCTGGATTGTTAACCTGTATTTCACTGATTGCATAGAGAACCACATCATTAGTGCATAGCAAAGTGGTGAAGGTCATAGAGACATTTTGCTACTTTCATTCAAGAGGAACCTTAATAAATCATAGTACTGCTTGACATTTAACCTCGGAAATTTTGCCTCGGAAACTAGTTTGTCAATACCTACTGTAGAAAAGATACTCAAGACTGTGGAGTACGTGAAATGTTGTAAAATATTACAAAAGGCAAAGGGCAAAGTTAAATGGTTATAAACCTAACAGAACTAAAATCTTATACTTTACAACAGCCTGATGCAATTGCTCCATTATTTTGTGAATGAATTTTGTGTTTCTATATTATCCTTAACAGATCATGTTCTACGATTCCAACAATGCAGTCGGCCAGAGCATCTGCGTCAACAACCGACCACTCTTCACATGCACCAAGTCCAACATAAGCGCTGAGGCTAAGCAGAGCACGTGCTCCCTCGGCGGGCTAGCTCGCCTGTCAGCCGGGGACCGACTCGGTATCCAACTCTCGGTCCCCAATGTACGAATAGCCCTATACGCCGATGAATCCTTTTTCGGACTGTTCAAGCTAGCTTCTTGAGACCTGCAGGGCCCAATTTCATAAAGCCTGTAAGCACAAAAACTTACAAATCAATCTTTGCTTAGCAGAAACAGGAGACCAGCCAACTTTCGATAACGTTTACATTGTTGCCACTGGAACTCCGCAAATTTCTTGCTAAGTAAAGAAATTTGCTAAGCAGAATTTTCTGCTGAACAGCTGTAAGAATCTGGATCCAAAGCCCAGCTTTATAAAACTGCTTGACGGCTGATTTTGTGCTTACTGCACGAGTTTCTGATAAATTTGATTTTTAAGTTGGCAGATCAGTTGATCCTTCCATTTTCTGTCTCCAATGCACTTGACCTTAAAACTTAATGCAGTTTTTTACAGACCCCAAAACAGAAGTCACAGTTTATTCTTAAAGGTATATTAACATGTATTATTATGTGGCATTCTGTAAGCATAATATGGGAAAAAACGTTGAATATTTTACTGCCATGGCTTCGGTAAACACACAATAAAACAAAATAATAATAAAATAGATAAAATAATAAACAAAAACCAAGTACAAAATGCATGGTCAAAAACAAAGTTTGTTGTTGATAGTGGTTATTACATAGCCTGTCAATCACAAAAAGAAAAACAAAAAAGGTCTGGGGAATATTGAGGTGAGATTAATAGTGAGAATGCGTTTCGAATGGTAAAATTGTATATTCAGGTTAAATAATTATTAGGCCTTTATTTTGGTATTTTAAGCTACATCGATGTATGATAAAAACTATAAACCCAAGCTGTTCCCAAGTCACATGACTCAGATGGGGTTCGAACCCCATAACCCTGCATTCAAGATATCTGCCTAGAATAATGAGTTTAGGGTTCCAATCAACCCAAGCAGTATTACTGTCGCCCCCCCCCCCCCGTACAACCTTGGAAGCACCCGGTATACAGTTAGTGTATATTACACATCGGGTAGGGTAAAAGCCACCAAAAATAATTATTAACACGCGCTATGCTGTCGTGCTTTTATTTTAGGGGGAATTCTTACAATTCTTACAAAAAGCTCTCACAAAGGGAGAATGCGAGAATTTGTTCTAGTCCTCATGGAATGAACACACAAAATGTCAAACCTTCACGTTCATGTTATAGGCCGACGCTAGTATTTGTTGGTGTGATTTAACAGATAATTATTGTTATATATATATAAACTAGTCGTTTTACTTTATATATATTATACATAAAGTAAAACAACTAGTTAAGTAAACGAACTATTGCAACATATAACCAAAAATTGTTAAATTAAGTTATGTTTGTTCGTTTGCCTTTTGAGGTCAATATTATTGTTTATAGAGAGGTTGCGTGACCACTTAATAGGTCATTTTGACGGCCATGTTGGGTACTATTTCCCCATCACACGAACGGTATTTTAGTACTCAACATGGCGGCGGAGAAAATGAAGTGACGTCACGTGAAACCTCTCTATAATGTTCGAATCAAACCTTGGCGATAGTAAAGTGCGCCCTCTCGTGAATCACGTCATTAAATGCTTGATTGTTAGTGTTTTTGCACCCGTGTTCAGTCATCATGTGCAGTCAAATTGACGGTATGTAATCTGATTGATTATTTAATCGGTGCCCGAAATAAAAAAAACAAAAATAAACCATGTCCTTAATTTTCGCAGAGATGGGTAGGAAATGGGCGCCTTTTAAAGTATACCTTCCGTCTTGTATTTGTTTTAAGTTTAGTTTTCGGAGTTTAGTTGTTATTGGGGCAAATCATCAAGTAGTTAAGGTTTGATAATACGGCAGAGGTTTCAAGAGGGTAGCGTTAATTTGTACCATCCTCTAAGCTTGTAATAAACACGCTGTACTTAACCGACCTGTTAAAAGTACATCAACAAAGTGCCCATGTTTGTTCATAAAAAAAATATATATATAAAAAATATATACAGAGGGGATTCAATGTCCGGTTCAGCTTTGTCATGCATTCATTTATCAAGAGAACAGAGTCATATAATGAAAGTCGGGACAAAACTCAAAAGTCTTTAACCTCGCGTTAAAGTGATAATAAAAGTCATGTTATTTTACTCTTTCATGGCGAAATTTGAATCGTGACGTCGTCGAACATAAAACGAGAGGGTTTGGGTACTGGGGGTTTTGACAAAAATTGCACTTGAAGGGTACCAAACACAGTGGTATTCACACTGTTTGAACGTGAGTTTAGAGACTTTTAAGTTTTTCCCAAATTTTCATAAAGACTCTGTATTGTATTTCTCAGGCCATTTCTCGGCCGGCATCAGGTTTTTCACTTCCTTCGTCCTTTATTCCAGGTCATTTGTGAACGGTTATCAAAAGGACGAACATGGTGTCTTTATTAGCGCTAACGTACTCATTGTACAGTTGCACACAAGTCATGTACTCAAAATTAACTCATTACAGTATTGTTGTTTTTTCATCTTGCATCTCTGCACCCTCAGTCAGAAATGACTCAGATTCATTGTTACATTCTGGGTCAGGCTAACCCCAAAACGTGTTACAAAAAGTTGGATTTAAACCCAGATCATGCGTCAGTTTGACCTATTTCTAGGTCATGTTGACACATGTTCCTAGTTAGACTGCCCCATATATGGGTCAGGCCCCACGCGCATCTGGGTAAAATTTGACCAAGGAGTTTTGGAGTGTAAACTTCACACACACTAAAACCATTTGTAATGCCGAACATAAAGTTTATTTTACCGAGCAATTTTCGACAGAAATCGAGTCTTTCATATTATTTTGGGGCTTCGAAAACCCTGCATTATTGAAAATGAGTTTTTATAACACATCACTCTCACTGTCTTAAAGAGTGTTGGATTTTGTAATTTGTTTTTTAAAGAATTATACAAGTTTAAGTTTCAGTAAGCAATAGTTTTACCGAATGTAATTTTGTTATGACGAATCAATGCAACTGTTTTAGAGCTCTCTTAGGTTGATCCTTACTTTGAGAACAATTTGGTATTTCTTTGTTTTATTCTTTCAAATCTCTGCTGGCATATTGTATTCAGAATAGAATGGGTATATTTGCTCTTGATCGGCCTTGTAATGGTGCATAAAAACAATCAATCGTGTTCGATCATTGCTTTCGTCTAGTTATTAATTAAAAAGTCAAACTTATCATTTTGATGTTTTTTTTTATAAATGTTTAGTCTTGTTTCATTTTTATTATGGTTGTCTATGAATCCAATCGAATGTTTCAAATACAAACGAAAACGAACGCGATACACAAATGACGACAACCGCACCTGCGCACTCGGTCAAAGTTTACGAAGTGAAACAAAAGCATGTATCGAAAATATTGTTTTGCTTACCAATCAAATTGTCACGTAACTCTAAGCATACGCCATTTTGAGATTTGATGAACACAATACTATGACACTACTAGCTTTGGGTAAAATGTGTCTGTATACACCAACACCAAACAGTTAACTATAAGTGTACCCACCATCTCCACAAATAAGGCTTAGTGTTATCTGTGTCATGTTATGTCATTTCTTTACTATATAGTTTTGTTTTTCAATGACTACATTATCTGCTTAATTAGCGTTATGAAATTGGTTCCTGAAATTGTACCGTGACTGAGTACGATAACTAATACAATACAATCAACAATGACATTGGCAATGACAAAGACGAAGCAAACGAACATATTGTTTCATATTTGGAAGCGTTCTTACTTCAGCTAAACATGGAATGGTCGAGTTGACTTTTGTCGAGTCACAACTATTTTAACAACTAAAAATAGTTTTAAAAACAACAAAGATAAATTTATATATTTAAAGAAAACACATGTAAGTGATTACAAGTTATCACTTTTCGCCATACTTTGTTGTGCCAAGAACCATGTCACTTTTGCCGATAGAGCCTTCTCAGTTTATGGACCCACTGGTCAGAACAAACTTCCATATCACATCAGAGACGCAACATCTTTCTACATATCTTAATTTCCACAGCTTATTTATTTATTCGTTCTCTAAGCGATTTTGAGAATTCTTTTGCTTTAGGCACTCAGTTTCAAATGATTTTCTAATTGATTGAATGTGCTTTTGAAAAACAAAACCCCCAAACCTTACAGCAACTACTCTTAGTAGTAGTTGTTTTACATACAGAGCATTGTAATGGACACAATCCTTATTTCACACGACGAAACAGCATGTGCAACTTACTTCTACAGAGAAAGTAAACGGTCGCTTTTCTTAAAAAGTGTAAATTAAGATAAACTCTCAATTATTTTTTTAAAAACGCGGTTAAACTAACAAGTAAGAGTCACTGAAATAATGAATTTGTTTACGGTTTCAGCGGGCAATGGCTCCATGTTTGTAATGTTGTCTTGGTTTATACTTGTTTTGCCCTGGCTCTATGTTACGTAATGATGTCGTGTTAATGCTCATTTTGCCTTTTTGCAAAGTAGTAGCGGCGACTTGTTGCCTTCGGCACAAAAGACTTTCGGGTGAAAAACAGTTTCTTCGAACGCCTGCTAAAGGTAACTATGTACCGGTGAGAGTTCAGATTGAATTTTGTACTTTTATTTTGGATAATATAACTCGATAAAGTAGTGCACTCTATGTGCGTATTACGACGCTGAAACAAAGTTCTCGGCATCCTTTGTCGGATAGTATCCCGTCATACGATGGTAAATATTCTCGTCTGAGAACCGAACTGATTTCTTTGCAACCAAACTCTCAGAACTGTTCATTACACTGCTGTTTTTCACTGATCGTTCCACAGATCTCTTTAAGAAACTGCCGCTAACTTTCTGCAAACCTGATTTTGCCTTGCCTGATTTCACCTGTCTGAGAACGGCACTTGATTTCTTCTTCTGTGCCCGCATTTCTTTCAGACGGGGAACGAGGTTGATTTTACGGTCTACGCATCCACCTCCGTCCCACCGCGAGCTGTTGCTCAGTGCCGTACCCGCCTGAAGGTTCCACTGGAAACTCTGTCTCATCTGCCTTCGGAAGTGGTTAGTCTTCAACCTTCTTTGGATTTCGTCCACGGTCCGGCATGTGGTACACGTGGACACTAACTGACCGTGTCGACAGGTGACTGCCCCGCCCGTTGTGCCCGCGTCGGCTCCTCCAGTTGACTCGTTCGATCGACTCGGGTCTCGTTGAGCAGAGCTCATAGCATTTTTCAGGATACCTTCCATCCTTGATGGTAAGGTTTGCACACTTGTGTTGACCGTGAAACCCCTGTGGTATGACAAGGTGTCGTCCAGGGAGAGAGAACTTTGGGCTAACTCATGCATTGGGACATCGGTCTTTATTGGATGTTGACCGCCGATGTCTTTGATTTCCTGCGGTTCCCCGTGTTTCCGTTCCCTTTTCGGAGTGTCGAGCGGAAATGTTTGTGACGACATCCTAAGAACAGCTGTTTTCTGCGAGACATCTTTGCTTGTTGCTGATGACGAACAACTACCACCGATTGACATAGATGGTTCATTCTGAAGTCTTGAACTTTGAGGTTTAGGGCCATAATAATGATCAGATACATGTCCAATTCGTGGAAACGCAACATCGGGAAAGTCCCTCAAATTCTCTTGCTGGTCCCGTCCACGGGAAGCGGCAATATTCGTCGCTGTAGCCGTGTCTTTTTGATTTCCCCTTTCGGAGTGTGAACATTCTCGAGTCAGCTTCCCTGTATTTTGCCGAAGTCCTCCTCCCCCATTTATTCCTCCTTCTTCGGGCTCAGACGGACCCGGACTCGGTGTATCGAGCTCCATCCGTGGAATCGACACCTCTATCTTTATAACTGGTTTCTTAACTACTTGTACGGGTGGCTCTTGCAGTGTCAACTGAATCCTGGGTTGGATTGAATTTTGCTTGGCAGGTAATATCACACTAGTATTTTCCCTAGGCACGTTGCTTTTAATGTTTGAGCCATCGCTCCTGTATCCCATGAAACAGTCGGAAGCAGTGCTCGTCGGAGTGGTGCGTAAGGAGGTACAATCATCCCCAGGTTTACGGCATCGCATGTTAACAAACTTCTCATCAGCACGGAGGACAACTATCCTCTTCACTTCACCGTCTTTCGTCACAACGTCCCAGAAGTCTGTCCCCTCCCCTCGTTGTTTTCCCGGCCGGCCTGTTGTTTTGGTTTGCATTATTTCTGGGAGATGCTTTTCTTCGAGAGCTTTGATCTTCTCATCGCTCAGATTTCCGTAGAGTCTCCGCAGCTCTCCTTCACTGGCCCGGACGGGGGAGCGCCCCTTACGGGGTTTGACGTCCAGCGCTGCCTCGAGTCGAGCAGCGAACGCCGGGTCTCTCATCAAGCCGCCCCGTGCCTCGTGCTCGAGGTGGGCCTTGCGGACCCTCCTGGCGTGCTCCGTGTACTCCATCATGGAGTTCTGGAGACCGCGTTGCTGCTCCTTGCGACGCCGTTCCATCACCGCTCGCTCGGTGCTCTGTCGGAGTATCGCCTTGGCTCTAGCCAAGGAGTCGAACGGACTCGCATCGTCGTTCAACGCTGGATAGGCGGACATCGTCCCTCTCCAAAAGTCAAGTCAAGAATTCCTCACATTTGTAGTTGCCTCACGCACAACAGTTATTAAACTCTCTGTTTATCAGTGAACTCTAATCATTCTTAATGTGCATGCCAGGAAGAGACTTTGCTGCTGTCATTTAAAACTGTCCCATAACGGCGTGGGGAAGTTCAGTTATCATTAAGAACATCAAATGTCATTCAATGATTAGTTGATCATTTCAAATAGAGATCCCACAGCCTGCATGAAAGTTATAACAATTAGGAAATTATATTAGAAAACATGAATCGACAAACAATGAAAGGTGTACCGCACTTGAACATTCATTTAGAACAAATTAGGTGCAATTAGAATAAGTAAAGACCAATCTGGAAATTAAATATTCAAGATGTCAGGCGAGATTCCATCGTCAATAAAAAGGATGCCTGAAATGATGCAAGATTATTCGAAGCATTATTTTTCTAAGAAAATAAATTATAAATTAAATGTTAAATTTGACTGCCTACGTATAGGAACTAGTTAATGTCAAAACTAATATATTATTAATGCATTGAATATCGTCTTTTTTTCTCTTGTTTAATTATATATATATATATTTCATATTCGCATTACTTATGAATTGTAGGCTACCGAATTTTGTTGTTCAAAATTATATACAAGAACTATATACAATGGTATTACAAACCACCAAAGTTTCAAGCAAGCTTTTTGAAACACTATTTGAGCTTAAAATTCATGTGGCCACAATACTTTCCTTATTATGGTTTAGGCTTATACACAAAACAGAAACATGAAGTGGCAACAACTTACCACTCAATTAAATCCATCGATCACGACCTCGCACTAACTTTAGTTCGGATAACTTGGCTGCTTGATCTAACTCACATGACATTTTTTACGGCATGTTTACGAAGAGACCGGTAATGTTACTACGGAAACAGTCGTCTGCATTCATTTGTGTGTCACTTTTTAGCGATAATATCCGCGAAGGCAGTAAACATGACGAGAGAAAAACTGCTTTTAAATGAGAGGTGAATTACTTTGACTTCTTCAAAATAGGCTGATCAAGGTGCATTCTCTCTATTTAAACTACCGGTACGACATACCAAATACGTGCACTACAATATCGACTTATTGATCAAAAACAACACAGAAGTTGGCCCTCTATTCATCCTTTGACCACTACCCATGTTATCCTTTGGCAAGCAATTGTACTGTGAGGACAGACTTAGCAGTTGTATGCAAATGACGTCTTAATCTTTTGAGCTACAACCCCCGTGCAAGTAAAAGGGACTGACAAAAGTCACCAGTATACTCTGTCGCGTTGTCTGAGATTGTTTTTTGGTCATTGACTAAAATCCATACTGCAAACAACTCTCCCTGGTGATGCCTGTTATATTTGTTTGGTTTTCTAAACCCGCTGTCTTCGTGAAGTGAGTACGACCGAGTCATTGACTAACTTGCTTAACTGATGAGAAAGTCGCACAGTGTTGTTGAACATCAGTACATGTACAATGATTTGAGGTAGTGAGCCTAATCAACGATACTTATTGCGATTAAATTAAATCTCAATACTAGAACCGTGTTCGAGTCCACTTGAAAGTACACAACAAACTGCAAACACAATTTCCCAACAACTTTGCTGGTACTGTTTGTTCTATCCTACTGGCCGACGTTGTCATTTAATTTTATTTATTGAATCGTTAATAATTGATTACTTGTGTTACTTGTGTTGTGTTGTTCATATAATCATTTGAAATGATACTAAAAAAAATTGTAAGAGAGAGAGAGAGAGAGAGACCTATTCTAGAAATAAACACTCGGCAAAGCTACTAATTAAGAATGACTGCCATCGCTATTAAAAAGCGCCACCTACGTCAGCGGTTGGTCATTTGTAGTATAATTTGATTTCACGAGACGGCGAGATCGTTCCATTTATTCTGCCATGCATTGACCTACACACGGGTTATACAGCGTCTTCCTAATCAAGCTATGCGAGTGCGCATATCGCGGAGCGAGCCAGTGTGTTCTCCCACTTTAAACACAGTGACCTCCCTCCACACGGAATGAAGGCGATCGATGCTGGGCCGTGAAAGCCACTTATGCGACGGCCACGGCGTAGCTTTTCGGTGTGTCGGCTCGATGAAGATGCGATTTGTTACGTAAGGACGGACTGCATCAATGATTGCCTCTAAGAGCATATTGCTGCAATCAAATCCAAGCTATAGAGCCAGAGAAACAGAGAGAGGGAGAGAGCGTGCGGAGAGATGGGCCTTTCATTTAGCAATCAGTGGTTAAAATCTAAGTGCTCTTGTGGTGGGACGTAATGACTATCGAGCGCAGAGCATCTGTCCGTCCAGTTTATCAGAGAGCCCGGCACTTGCGCGTCTGTTTAGTTTCATTTCCGCTACGCACAGTCTTAAGCCATACGCGTCGCCAGCATCATCATCCCATGATTCCCATTACATGGTAGCGTCCATATCATATAGCTGAGAAGGGGGGACCGAGACATCCTTTGGGTAAACCAGCCTGCGGTATCGTGTCTTATTGAGAGGAGGAGGAGGAGCAGGAGAAGCAGCAGGGTACTGTCGGGGGAGGGGGCAAAGCGGACAACTATTCCCGGAGTGATTTAGTGAGAAAATGACGACGCAGCATCTCCTAGCCACCGTGGCCGTGCTGTGCCTGACGACAGCATGCATCTCCGGTAAGATAAGAATCACATTATAATATCTGCAACACCCCGTGTCTCGCACGATCTCCCAATAACGTCCATGCCATTACTACCTCATCGCACGCACTCTATTTTTCACATTCTCCTTATAAGATGTTCAAAATTATATCAACATGGCAACCTAGTATCAAGGAGTGAAATAATTACATTTTTTGTAGCTGTTTCGTCCACTGGATCCAGCCATTTATTTACTTTAGACATTGTATACGACATTCAGGGTTTTTATTTACCACGGTGCGGTTCACCTCCTTGTCGAGAAATTAATTATGACATTTTGAATGAACGGCAAGTTCACGACGGCGAGGAAGCCCTTACTTATCATAATCTAACCCGTCTGGATTCGGATGCAATTTATCTCACTGAACGGGGATGTTAAGTTGGGCTAAATTGCTTCATATCTTCTGCATAGTTCACCCGCAGGAACAATCGAGCATTCATGTGCTTATTGTACAAACATCCGTAAATAAAATGCTTCTAAATATTGACGAATTATGGTTTCCGAAATGTTTTGAATCTTAGAGGAGGGTGATGTTTTGTTGACGAAGATGCACCATGACCGTGTTTATTCGTGCTAAATCAGACTGAACTCATAACTAGATTACGTTAATTTAAAATTACTTTATTATACATTCGTGTCATTGATTGGTTTGTAGATTTACGAAGACGTGTCCGGAGCGTGTGTGCATTTGTTTGTCTTTTTCATGCCTTTTGTAATCCGCCTTTTATTTAACATTTTAATCGTGTTATCAAATTATTTCATACGTTGCGTGGGAGTAATTGACAAATGGCACTATTGATTAAGTTCGCCTGTTTAACTCCTTTCGTCTGCTTTTTCTTTTGTCTCACTGTTTTTGTTTGTGTTTTTGTTATCATTCTACTTAAGATATCACTAATAGCCTTAAGGCCTACGTCCATGACGTTATGAAAAAATCGTGTTTTGCATTTGGTTATTTGGAATTTTGTGTGTTGTCATGCGGACAGGTTAGATCAAAACTGCCTCCAATGAAGGTGACAAAAACTGCTGATTTCACACGGCCAGAATAAGTACTGTCGTCACGGATACTAAATCTTTTTTTTTTTTTACAGTGATGCGAAATATAAATGTTAATTTAAACTGCCAACCAATACATTCACATTAAACCAATAGGCCTATGTACTCAGTGAATGTGATATTCACTAGTGATACTATGGCAAGTTATTTAATTAAAAAGTGATTTATTAGTTTTGTCTGTGACATTAAGAATGGAGCTGTAATATTTAGAATGCTGTGGCACACCGGAGGAATTTCACTATGTGGAACACACACACACTCTAGTTCAATAGATTGTATTGCTGTTGATATAATCATGTTCATAAATTGACAAAGTACATTCAAATTTGGCAAATTTCCAGAAATGTTCTCTGACTATAAAACCATCTGAAACAATGTCAATGACCACACCACTGTGCCAGCAATGTGGAGATTTGATTACCACAGTAGCGAGGGTGCTTCGATGAAGGCGAAATCCCAACATCCCACTCGAACGATTATTGTGAAACAGCCATGGTGATACAATGAACAAGGTTTTTTCATCACCAAGTCATCTTCTTATGACCAAACAAATCCCTCTACAAACAAATAGTTAAAACACCTGTTTGAGCTGAGCTAGACCGTAGTATACAATTTACAGTCTTCATAACATGTCAAGGACAAACACAGATAATTTTTGTAAAATAAATTCTACCCTAGGAAACAAAAACACCCGCATAACAAAAATAAAAAATAAAAATAAAATAAAATAATAATAATAAATTTCGGCCTTTTACTACTTTGTGTCCGTCTTCAAAGTGTCAGCTCAAGTGTGAATTACCTGCAAGGTGATCCTGAACTCTGTTAGATATCGCACATAATGAATTCGATACGTGTATTCGACTCAAACACGTATCGACAAAAAAAACCCAGAATACAAAATGCGGCAGTGAAATGATTTCCGCAATAATCGATTACGCGTGGCCAGTCTGTGTTCGAATACATGTAAATGTATTCGATACTGCAGTTGGGATGTCTTATGGTAGTATGTCTTAACATAGAAGGCGTTCCCCTAGGGTGTCGATATTTTCTGCTCAAGCGACTCTGACCTTTGGATTTTAAAGGCGCAGTGGCCATCGAAGGCGTTGTAAAGCACTGAGATCATTTGGCATCACTGTAAACCAACAACTATTTTATGAGCCGTAAATCTAGAACTTGATGAGAATAGTATCCTTAATAAAGACCAATAGTAATAACGCAAAAACGCGATTAATAGTAAAGGTAATTCGAATATAAATTTGGACAGATAAAGTGACACAGAAACTCCCCAATTACAGTCTCATTGTCAAATCCTTCTTTCCTCTCACCAGTTCAAGTTTCCTCATCATGCACTACTTTGTTTCTCCATCATCAACGATTCTAAATGCCGCCCCCTCATGACGATGCACCATTACTGTACCATGGGTCTGCTAATTTGAAAAACGAAGTTTACAATTTAATTCCTTCACCCTCGAGAATACTTGAAAGCAGTCAACCCCCCCCCCCCCCCCCCCCCCCCCCCCCCCCCCAATCCACTGCAAAGCCCACAAGAACGCCACTTGATTCTAAAGATCACGATAGACATTAACTGGCTTTTCTGGAAATAAACATTTAGAGGTAATTTGCAAAGCTTGAGCCGCGGAATGCGGTAACATGTAACCCGAGACTCTAGATGTAGTCCGGGACTAAATGCTGCCCTTCCCCTGTACCTACATCCCTTACTGTAGTTCCAATGCTGTACCTAAACGTAGCCAGAGTTTGAATGTAACCCCAACCTTCTACCCAAATGAAACTCCAGACTATAAACTGTAGCCCACACCCAGTCCCTTTATGTAGCCCAGGCCTAAATGTAGTCCCAATCTTATACCTAAATGTAGCCTGCTACCCTTATATAGGTACATAGTTTGGGTTTTATTTGGGTTCCGGGGTCCATTTGGGTATCGGGCTAATTAAAGGTGCCACACACGTATTACGTCAGTACCGACAGACAGTCAAGATAACCCAGAAACCAAAGTTGACGATTTCACAATTAGTTTCCTTTCACATGTTCTTTTTCACTCAACATCAGTTCAAAAACTGGTGTTAACCAGTCATTATCGGGACTATCTTTGAGCGGCATATCAAATGGTACTTTGACAAAAGGCGAAGCAGCGCTTGATGAGTAGCTGTTCTTGGATAATTTGTTTTATAGTATTTTACAGAGAAGCCCATTGAATGTAAACCCGAAATTAGTTGGAACTTTCTCAAGTTTGATTTTGTACATAATTCCCAATGTGCTTTTGGGTACAGTCGTAAGAGAATTTGCCAAAAAGCAATCCACTTACTTTAAACTATGTGTTTAAATTATATTTATCATAAAGTGTATTCCGAAATTAGATTACAGCATAGTAAAAAAACTACTGGAACGTGAACACCTATTCCCCCTCCGGAGTGCCACTCTAAAGGTTTTTAAACACATTAGGGTAAATGGCATTACGTGCATCATATCTCATGCAAGGAGAATTCAGTAAGACAGTTTGTATGCACAAAGCAAGGACACGCAGAGGTTTGCCTTGGTACACAGTAAGCTTACGATCTGCACAACATTGTGAGAAATGTATGCGTTCATACATTTGTAACCTTTCCCATTGCATGATTATGATATTTACAAGTATTTGGTTGAAGTGTTCTGTATTGTAACAATCCCCTGCGGTAGGTTTACAAGAGTGTCTTTAAAAAAGAAGACGGTCCTGTAAACAGATAGGCAAAATGGAAGTCGGTAAATATTTTATCAAAATTTCTATACCTCACGTTAAAGAGGTGTGAATGTCATTTTAACTGATACTCTCCCATAGCGAAATTTGAAACGTAACGTCATCGAACATCAAAAACAAAACGAGTTGCCTGTACAACACAAGTGGTTTGTTTGTGCCAGTCAAAAGGTCATATCCAATGCTGTTTGGATTGAATACCAACATTCAGGAATGAACTAAAATTTCTGGGGTCCGTACAAAAACGTTCAGGCCATATAATATATTTAAAATGCGACGTCATTAAACGTTTTTGGATTTTGACAAATGGTAACAAACACAGAGGCATTTTCCACCATTGAGGTTAGAGATTTGCAGTTGTTTCCCATTTTCATAAGGACTCCATCATTTTGAAAATGAGAGGATCATAAGACTGAAATTGACCCCGGAGCCCCTCAAAAACACTTAAGACAAAAACTACAACAACCAGGATCGATCATTTTGCCAATATGGTTGTGAAATTGCCAGCGTATTCTAACTTTTTTTATAAGCCCTATGACCAAGTCCTAGTTTAATACATTCTTTAAAAACACTGGAGACTCAATAACAATCTGCTTGCCAT
>CM021533.1:213240-252604 GCA_010994315.2 Pisaster ochraceus
CGGAATTGGGACTGTTAAAATGTTAATCACCCACATAGCTGTTCATTCTTCCTCACCACTCGAACCAATACAATCATTCTAAATCAAATCTGTTAACCTCCTTCCCATCCGCGGAAGCCACGAACTTCGGAGAAAGAGAAACAATGTAGACGATATTTAACGAACGAGTTTAATATTTTGCGCAACTTGTATCATTTACTGGGCAAGGATTACAGCATGAATCGGGCCAACATTATTGGAGTACGGGGACATTAAATGACGTGGTCTGGTATCCGAACGGCCCGGGCCGTGGGAAATCAATGCGTTGACTCCCGTTGGCAGCAATGAAGGGAGATCCAACAATAAACAGTGATAGACGAGAGGGGAAAAAACAACCGTCTGTGATTTTTAATCACACACGGTACCCATTGTCAAAACACTACAGGGCGAAAAACACGTCGTTAAAGGCGAGGTGCATCCACCGGCCGTGTTGACCCGAGTTTTGAAGGGAGAGAAATAGTTTTCGGATCTCAATTAAAGGAATAGTGCATCGATTTGTAGAGAGTACATATATTTAACATATATTAAAATATCAAAGGACGGGTGTTAGCTAAATGAAATCATAAGTACACATTCATTATTTGCTGTTTGGTTTATATTTTTGTCATGATGGGCGTCAAAACGGAAGACCAATGATTTGCAGAATAATCAACAAAAGAAAAACAAGAAAGAAAACACAAACAAACATAATCAGACACCTCAAACAAGCAAACAGACATCTTTCCTGTGTTTAAGTCAGTAAAAGTTAAAATTTTCAAAACAAATTAATCGATGAGGAATTTGATAATCAACAAAGAAGGCATGTTTATTCTGTTGGATATAATCCCCAAACGTCATAACAAAATAATAGTTTTTAAGGCATTTTGTAAGACGCCAAATACACGGGCAGAGTCTACCGCATTTAGCCCTGCAGCTAGGTCCACGATTTGATTTAATACATTGACGAGGGACACTTACGCGGCCAAAGCAGAACAAGAAAACGTTTCACGTATTTCCGTTGATCAAAATAAAAATAAAACAAATACAAATAAACTGAAACAGGCTTGGCTCACATAATCAGGGTAACTCAGCTAGAAGGGGCCCCACAATCTGACGTCACGCCGGGAGTTGCGCGGAAGACGTCAAACATGTGGAGGGTATAAACTTCTCCACTCAGTCAAAAATGAACTTTAGAAGAAAAAAAACCCAAAGAAACAAAGAAACATTGAAACAGGAAGATGAACAGTGGTAGTTCTACTTACTGGTTCCTATGGGTGTAACTATGGGTGCACCTTTATTATGTCTTGAAAGCGCATGAATCGGCTGCCTTGTTCTGCCTTTCTATCTCTAGCATGACGGGAAAGAAGAGTGGCACTGCCCTTTGCTCTGTGAATGAAGAATAATGTAACGTCATTTAAATATTTATATATATAGTCCTGTAGCTTTTAGTCCACGATTATATTCAATACTTAGAGGAGGCTGGTTTACGCGGTCAAAGCAGAAAAAGAAGACGAAGAAAAAGAAGAGAATAAAAACCAAAACAACCCCAAATAACAAACAACTCAACGACAAGGCCCCCACCCCCCCAAAAAAAAATAATAATCTGACGTCAAAAGACGCCATATTTTTGGAGGGTAAACTAGACACATGCACACAGCTATACACGTCCAACTCGCCGAGTGGTATGCCTTAATAATTTATTTATCTTAAACGATTATCGGTAAACAAACAAAACTAAGACTGAACTATTTGTATGCATCAAATACATTCCTTTTCTTTCTTCTAGGAAGCTCCGTGTTTGAAGGCAAAGTATACCTTTGGTTTTTGGAACCGGTCGATTGTTTTAATCCTTGAAAATGTAGATATTATGTACAACAAAATTAACTTGTGAAAAATTAATTTCAAAAGTTTGTAGCGTTTATGAGATTTTGCTGAAAATCTGGAGTGGTTTTATTCCACGCAGGAAGAATAATCCGCACTTGGTACACACAATCTGAAAAACATTTCGTGCAGAAACGTTTCTCACATTGAAATGGTTTGAATCCCTTTCTGTAAATCAACCAGAGAATCGTTTCTCAAACTGTTACACATTATCAACAGCTGCAGTGCTTCCTACCAAGTAAGTTTTATGGTCATTCATTGTTGGATAATTACCAAGGTAGCCTATGCCCTCCCTTTAATTTGTGTTTGAAACCTTCTGAGACAGCACAATAGTGCTCATAGACCATGACGTGTTTTCATTCTAAACAAAATGTGCCGATCTGTAGCAGCAGCAACTGCATACGACCGGCTTGGAAGCGAAATTAGTTGTACGAAAATAGAAACATAATTGTTACCGGGAAAATGTGAGACCCGAGCATGGGGAGCATGCAAGTGAGCTAAGGATTGTTAGTCTACCAACCAACCTTGTAAAGCCTTCTAAAACTGTAATATTAAGGAGCTCCATACATCGCTGTAGTAATTCAAACAATACAACAACCTGTCGTATAATGTTTCTGTGTGTTCGAGTGCCCTGGGTACGTACTTTATTGGTGGATACATGTGCTATATAAGACAATACATTATTAGATTATTATCACACACAAACAAAACACATCATTGGGACTTAACAACTGTAAATTACTTTCGGGATGGGGGAACAAACGCGAATTTCTTGACGTTATGATTACGTAATACGTATTTAAAAAAATTCTTTTCAGGTCATTTCTCCATGGAGCCGGAAGAATATTCTCTCGTGACTCATCTCATGAAAAATTACTACCCTCTCGTCCGACCCGTCAAAAACCATCGAGACGTTGTCAACGTTTTGATGGACATGACACTTGTGGAGATTGTCGATATGGTAAAGACATAAACATAATCATAAATCAACAATTGTTACACCCCGGGGTCATTTTAATTAACAGAGCATGACATCACCAAATCTGCTGTGCTGTATTGCTCTAGTACCAAAACCTAAATGGTGTAGTGCCAGGTTGTCTATAGGCTCTAATGTTGATAGGACCCGCTGATGAATTTGTACTTTATACTTTTTCTACTTTTGCTAAAAGATGATGCATCAATAGCTTGTGGGAGAGTTGTTCAATTTCTGATTCTCTAGAAATGATGTCAAAACAAATAATAATAATATATGAAAAAACGATAGTAATAAAAGCCTTTTACAAGGTGAGGAGACCATTTTCTTTATAAACCATTTTCCCCTTCCTGGAGAAGTGTACACACATTGAGCAGAATCTCTTCAAAATGTTGTAACGACCACCGCAAGTAATTATGATAAGTTAATGCAATTATTGATCGAGACAATACGTTTTTGTCATCGATTAATCCATGATTACCCACTAGAGCGGTATGCTATATATAATGAATTAAACAAATTAGTGTCTTATTTTGATCTGTACGACTCCAATTTAAGACAAAAAGTGGGCGCCTGCTGATGGTAAAATAAAAGGAACAAAGAGAAGAGAAGCCATCCAGTTTTTGGTTCAATATTTGTGGGTAATCTGTTTTTTGCATAATGTTTAATTTTGTTTGCTTGTTTTCGCAGGACGAGGAGAATCAAATTATGACGATCAGCGTTTGGCTGTACCAAGTAAGTCCACGTATAGCAGATGTCTTGATGGCGGCTGTTTTTATATTATTGTTCACTGCATAAATATCCAAACATTTATATACACATTCATGATTCCCTATATTATGTTTGCGATCAGCTTTGTTCGAGTAGCTTGAACGCTTTGATCTGTGCATCACTTTGGGATGGATGGGTTTGGTGGGAAAGGACGTTCTCGAAGGACATCGCAAAAAGTTGGTGTATTGGTTTTGAGCGAGGGAGGGTAGGGGTACGGGAGGGGTAAGGTAGGGGTACGGGAGGGGGTAAGGTAGGGGGTACGGGAGGGGGGTAGGGAGGGATAAGGTGGGAGTACGGGAGGGGGAGGGATTCGGAAAGACCAGAAGAGGAGGGGGTGAGGGAGTGGGTGAAAATACTGCGGAGAGCTACTTCACTATTTTGTTGTATTGTTTGTGTTATTATTTTTTTGTAATTTCATGTCAAACGATTTTGTCATGAATTTCATTTTTGTTTTGTTTTACAGCAATGGAGAGACGAAAATCTGCAATGGAATCCGCGTGATTTTCACAACATGTCAGAGGTTTCTATTCCATCGAATGAAATATGGAAACCAGATATCGTACTGTACAACAAGTAAGCACACGCTTGTATCTCTTTAATTGAATTTCAAACCAGAAGTGCATGAAATGTGAGACTTTTAGAATCATTCTTTTTTGGCAGCAGACGCAAGTAAACCTACTTTTCTCGACAGAATGAACTGGTACTGAGAACAGTGGGATTTTTCTTGGCTCGTACATTTAGAGTCTCCGTTTCTTGGTATAAAATGCAGGTATTACAAAAGTAGACCGTTGCGACATAAATGAAGGTTTTACAGGGTCTAACAAATAGTTCGGCATTATTGTTTGTTCTTCCCTCATGTTTCCTGACAGTGCAAACGACAACTTGGAGGGTGGCATACGGCAAACTCGCGCCCTGATTAACTCCGAAGGGTTGGTCACATGGCGTGCACCGGCCATCTTGATGAGCGCCTGTAAGATGAACCCACTGTTCTTCCCGTTCGATATACAGAACTGCTCGCTCAAGTTCGGTTCCTGGACGTTCCACGGGCACCAACTGAACCTTCAGCTAAACGTCACAGAGGCCGACACGTCCAGGTTCCAGGGCAATGGTGAATGGGATTTGATTGGTGAGTGTAATGCGCACACAGATGTAAAGAGGTCGGGATGAGGTGGCGTGAATCGACAGTTTTAATGGCGGGATTTAGCAAATATCAACTGTAAACATCTGGTCAACTTTATATGTAGACAAATACAGATTTATTTATTTATTCATTTATTTTATTATTTATTTATAAAAACATATTTAAACAGAAAACATAAATCAGCTAACATTGTTATTCTTCAAAGAAAACAATGCTTTGGTTGTTATTAACGTGTGGCACACAGACGTCGAAAATACGAACTTTATAATCTTTGAGCTTTTCCACCGAACGGTTTTACTTTGGCTTCAAATACTAATTCGTTTGTACTTACTTATCTTTTTTATGAACTTAGTTTATTTCATTTTGTAGTATATTATTTGTTTACACCATGTATGTTTCATCCTCTAATACGCAGTCTCGTCTCGAGCGTTTGCAAATAAGTATTGAACGTAAAGAGGGCGCTGCGCACAGTTTCTACAAGGGTTAACAAACCCACTGCACTTTTTTAACACCGTTGCTGTCCGACTATGTCATGTTTTCAAATTTCACACCGAAAGAGAATCAAATAAAACGATATTTTACACCTCTAACGTGAGGTTAGAGACTTTTTCCTCTTACTCTACCTATTGTCTAATGAGTGCATCACAAAACTTCATTTTGACCTTGGAGCCCCTCTTTGTTATTCTTTATCACAATCGAGTTCCTTCCTTTCACAGAAATGCCAGCATCTCGGGAAGTCACCTTCCAGCCCTGCTGTTCCGAGCCGTACCCAGTCATTCACTTCCACGTGATACTGGAGCGTCGCTCTCTATTCTACATGCTCAACCTCGTTCTTCCGTGCGTCCTCATTTCGTCGATCGTTCTCCTGGGGTTCTTCCTGCCATCAGATGCAGGAGAGAAGATCACGCTGACCATCACTATCCTTCTCTCACTCACTGTGTTCCTTCTACTTGTTGCTGAAACCATTCCACCTACGTCCGAGGTTGTGCCTCTCATCGGTACGTGTCAAACGTGGGGTGGGACTGTATAATGCATTGCATGGGGCAGACTGTACCCCAGACGTCCCCATACTTTAACACACTAGTTTCCTTTTGTACAGAAGTATCCTTTGAAATCCTCAGAGGAATTGGAACCGGACCAGATCAATGATACCCCAGCAGTTTATGGCCGCTGGTCAACAGATAGCACAATATTAGTTGATTGCCAACACCGTTGTTGAAAATTGAATGATTGATTAATAATACAAACACAAATGTTGTTTTAGTGACAAATTTTAGACCAGGTTTCCCCTCTCTTGTAGGGTGTTGCAAGAGAAATAATTCATCGACATTGCAGAGATTTTCAGACGGAAACTCTTTAGACTCACAAAATAACACTGCACAAATGTGTTCCAAACGAGCGTTACATATTTTTAAATTCGGAAGGTTTCGCGGGAAGGCAAGAACTAAATTCCCGCGAACTTCTCTGGGCAATAACTGCGAATTAATGTGATTTTTTGTAAAACTTTGTCCGTTTACAGGTCAGTTTTACGCCTCCATTATCGTTCTGGTTGGTTTGTGTGCGGCTCTCACAGTCGTGGTGCTCAGTATTCATCACCGGGGGGACAGCACGCATTTACCCCGGTGGGCCCACCGTCTCATCCTCGTCAAACTTGCCAAGATTCTCCGAGTTCGCGGCCAGATCTCACAGTCCTCGATGGAGTTAGAAATGCACAGTCCCTCTGAGACGGACTTCGCCAATATGTCCTCGCGAGGGGGCGTCCTGAACCCGATCTTTGAAGGGGACGACGGCATAGAGGAGCAGCACTCCGATGACGACAGAGGGAGCCCTGTAGGGTTGTCGGACAGCTGCAAGGCGGACAGATCGAAAGAGAGGCTGTTCACGGCGGGCGATTCGGTAATCGAACAATACATGACGTCTATTTCCAAGAACGTTGGTTATCTGGTGAGGCGGGGACGCGACGAAGATAAGAGCCAGCAGATATCCACAGAGTGGCAGGAGGTTGCCATGGTTTTGGATCGCCTCTTTCTGGTCATATTTGCAATGCTAATTTCAATAGTAGTCGTCACCACTCTACTAATGTCCGCCATGAGAGTGTCCATCTTGTGACGGGACTGAATAACTGTTCTTCTCTTTTGATATAATTTCTTCCTCATTATTATACGTTATGCAGTAATGTAAATTTAAATTGCTAAGTTTGTTTTTTCTTTTCTAAGGACAATTCTTATATTTTTAAGGTCCGTTGCTGTTAATATTGTGCATACTGTGTCAGGCGGCTGTGTAAACTAAATCTATATGTGTAAATTTGTTTTTATAAATAAATAAGATTTTACTAAAATTGAGGCAGGCCTCATTTCAAAATGCTTACGTGTCTTGCCATCTAAAATTAAATGAATACACGTAAATTATTCTGCAACTTAATTAGCAAAAAACACAAAGCAATACTGGACAAGTTTATTTTACAGAATACCGGTACTGCGTTGCCAGTCATCTAGTCAGTTACTATTTTATTTTACAGAATACCGGTACTGCGTTGCCAGTCATCTAGTCGGTTACTAATTTTTTGTTTCGAATGTTGGTTCGAATCCCTTCCGAGGCCTATGTGGTATTTTTTTCCACATGACTTCGGAAAGTACTGACCGTGTGTGTACTTGCTTCACCATATCGGGTGTCTGCAAAACTCAAGCACAACGTTCATTTGCCAAATGTATCTTTACAAAAACAAAAACCACCGTTGATTGTTTTTTTAACGGCCTAAAAGACAAGTATTTGACTAACTCGAAAGTGTTATGAAATTGTAATCTTGTCCAAATTACATCGATAATCTTTGTAATATTTTGTAACTAATAGAAGTTGCCAATCATAACTACATTATTTGAGATGTTTTGGTAGATATTACCACAGACTTCAATTCGATCTCAACAGCATCTAAACCATCGAAGATGGGTTGAGTTGGTATTGACTAACCATGTATTGGTTGTTAAAGGTACTATACAGGATTGGTTGGGATAAAAAACACCACTAACTAACTTTTGTCTATATACAAACTGATTATGAAGTTCATACCATTAAAAAAATGTATGTGAGATATTTCCCTCTCAAATGAAGTCACATTCGAGAAAACTGTATGTGAAAACCTTTAAAAAAAAACTTTAAAAACCTGCAAAAGTTGATTTCGGTTGTAACAACCCAAACTAAGGACAATATGTTTAAATGCTAAAAATGTGCACGTTTAAAAAAAAAAAAAAAAAATCTTTTGACTCAGACAACTGATAAAGCCCCAACTTTCACTGGTTTGTTTTTTCATGCGTGTCGTTGGTCAAACAAAACATGAACACATTATGACTATTGCGTCAGCTCTACCAATCCTGTGTATTACATGGAAGGGTACTCTTTTACAATTCATTTTGCTGTACAACAATAAAAAAATATTTCATTCAAGTGTTCGGGTTAATCTATTACCGAAGGACTCGTCAACTGGACAGGATGTAAATGTTTCTGCCTTAGGTAACTTTGACCCCTTCACTCAAAAATCTTCCAGGTAAGAACTGGCCTCGATAACGGGTCGCACGGGGCCAGGCCCATTCTGGGTCAACGACCCAGAATCTGTCTCCAACTGACCCGAAACTGTGTCAAACTGACCCAGAGTCCTTGTCCAAATCCCATTGCAACCCCTCGGACGTGAAATCCGGGTCAGCTCTGACACGGGAGTTGTTAGAGAGTTTTCAAATTAGAGAGTTTTCAAATTAGAGAGTTTTCAAAAATTAGAGCTACACAAAAAAGGCTCTTCGCTCAACATGGGTTTTAACAGTTAAGACCAGATAATAAATGTGAAAACGAAAAACAGAGCCTTAGCCTGTAATATCGTGGTACAATTACGGATGAGCAATTAGACTTAATAAGTGACACATAATTATTTTGCTGTGCTCGTAAGAATAACGTATTTAAAAATTATGACAAATTAATTTGTTTCCCATTGATAAATCTAAACTACAAAGTCGGCATAAAATTATTGACAGTGCCAGTTTGGTGTAAGGCATATGTAACTGACACAGAAAAAACCCAGAACATACTGTCAGATGTACGATTAGTGCAAGCAAAAATTAAATAATTAATTAAATATCCAACATATGAAAAAAAAACTAAATGATTACACTTTCTTAAAACATTCTGTATAACATTGTGATATCATTATGGTTATTATTGTGCGTTAGTTTCCAACTTAATAATTCCAACAACATAATTTTGACAATAGCTGTTTATATTCTAAAGTAAAGTTTAGATCGTTACAGTTTTGATGTTTTGTTTTATCTTGAATGTTCATTAACTCATATTTAATTAGAAAGTGTCATTTTGTAGAATACGCATATATTTATACACAATTTCTTTGTAAATTTAGGTTAGTATAATACGTATTGGTTATACAAAAGTGTGGGATTTTTTTTCGGTGTTAAATATTGAAATATGTTTTTATTGTCTTTGTGAATGAAATGAACTGTATTTGTGAAATAAAAATTTATAGGAATAAAATAAACACCGATATGTACATTGTTCTACTTTGTTATGAAATCAAACCAGCAAACAAACAAGCAAAAAACACCCCAATACCCCAGCAAACAAACAAATGAACAAAAACAAAAACAAACAAACAAACAAACACCCCAACAAACCAACACCCCAACAAACCAACACCCCAACACCCCCCAAAAAACCCCCAAAAAACAAACAAACAAACAAACAAACAAACACCCCCCCAACCAACAAAACAAACAAACAAACAAACAAACAAACAAACACCCCAACACCCCAACAAACAAACAAACAAACACCCCAACACCCCCAACAAACAAACAAACAAGCAAGCACCCCATCAAGCAAGCAAGCAATTTAGCCTGACACTTTATGACTGTTGACTTGAAAAACATATAAATGTAAAATATATTAGTTACAAGTGGTATGGGTGGGGTCCGTGTCTGTTTATTATATTCGCAGTTTTTGTGATTGTGACGGGTGTATTTGTTTGGCAGACTCATTAAGGATGACGAAAAGGAGCAATCTTAAAGATTGCGTCAGTAGAATTCTCGTAGAGTGAGACCGTGATCCTCTTTTTCATTTTCATAATTCTTTAATCTCACCATCATCGTTGTAATCTTTTTATTAATTTATTTTGTTTGCTCGTCGCGATTGGTATTGTGCCCTCAACGACGAAGTGCGTGTAGTCGAACTTCAGACTAAATGCTAGACTTGTCCCAGGCCGTTGACCTCAAACTGTGAAAACAGATGTTCAGGATAAACTATTTCCCAGACGAAATTGTACGTTAGCATTGTACAAGTTACTAAAGGGAAACAATCCACAGACCGGTGTTCAAATGACGAGGAGCACTGAGTTGAAAGTTATGTGCAACATAATCTAGCGAAAAGGTAACTGCTCCCCGAGCAACACAATCTAGCGAAAAGGTAACTGCTCCCCGAGCAACACAATCTAGCGTAAAAAAATAAATGCCACACGAGCAACACAATCATAGCGAAAAAATAACTACTACAAAACTCCAACACCGCAACCACAACTTGCTGTATGTTTCCTCCTTCGTTGCAGTATACAACGATGAGACTCTGTCAGAGATACCATTATTCGTATATTTACTGGTTCCCTGGTGCTGAGCGTAACTGGACACCTATTTTCAAGTACTGTCGTTATAGAAGGGTTGGCCTAATGACCAGTCACTGTGTGCTGGAGGGAAACTCTTCACAACAGTTGTCTTCTGCTTAGCTGTGGTTACAATGCATTGCACAAATGTAGACATGTGACAAACAATTTAATGATGAGCAATCATTCACAACATAGCATTATTAATAAATAAAAAAATAACACTAAATACGCACCCCCCCCCCATAATGATCTGTCTTCGTTCTTATACATGAAATCTGCCGTGGCCACAGGCATGTACTTCTAAAACATAATCCGCATGGTTACCAACGCGTGGGGGCGCTCGAAAGTCCACCCAATAAAAGCATCAATTTCCAGTCTTAATAATTCACCCGGGCGAGATGATATTAAGTTCGTACCCGGCGGCTGAAAAATAGTGTACATGTAACCGCTTGTGGCAGAGTGGACCTCCGCGGCGAGCTGTCAAGATGTATCTTGGACCCGCTGGTTTGGTATGTGACGCAGATGCGCTTCGCCCAGCGTAGAACCAATGAAGTTATGTATTTTCGGGTAATGCATTTACAAAAAAGCAATTTGTGGAGGCAAATTGGGATAGTCGAAACGCATTGGGACTTTCTTGAGGCCCTTCACATGTTTTTTTTTTCACACGGACTGACTGCAAACCTATATTAGGATATACAGGATTTAGAAAGAACAGAGACTGGATTATTTTTGAAATGCATTGGGGCAAGTTGGGACATGATCTTGCACTTGGGGCAACTGGATCCTCGTAACTTTGTCGGCACTCGAGCTTCGTGTCAATTGTATTTACTCTATAAATTTGTTGGCAAAATAGATTTAGGCACGCATTCTTTATTGGAATTAAAAACAAACGGAAAATTAATGGAGCGAAGCCCGACCCGGTGGGTGGGCCGCCGTTGGGACTCACGGCGTGTATAAGAATACAATATGATTTAATGATTTGGTAGCTTGATAAACTACCGGCCCCTATCAGCACGAAATAATACGGTAATAATTTGGTCTAGGGTTTGTCCGTGATGTACCAACGATTACGACGTGGTGTTCATATCTCATTTCAAACTGTATCTGGAGTCAGGATCTTATGCAAACAACGGAGCTATTTTAAATAGAAATTCCAGTCAGGTCCCGTGCGGTCTGCTGTGAAATTTAACTAGCCTGCAGTTATCACTTTTGGGGACTATGTACGTAAGCAATGATTATAATAATATAGACGATGGAATAGAGCATGGCTAGGAAATAGCGCCCTCTGTCAAATTGTGATAAGGTTTGGACGAAATCGGCACCGCATACATTTTGATTGGGGGTAGGTCTACTTACAAATTGTATCGACTAAACACCAAATTCAACTTACATAGATAAATGCCTGTGTGAGGTAACAAGTGATTTACATACACAAACTGTCATTTTCTTATACCACCCAAAGCCTACAGACTAGCCCATTTACAACAGCAGTGCAGTTTGCTCAACTAAAAGAAACTATGCTACTGCGGTTTACAGCGTTGAGAGGGGTGGGCGACAATGTGTTGTTTTAGGCTTTCAGATGAAATAGTTATTGTTGTTAAAGTAAGACACACAGTGTATAGATACCGTGGTATTGAGGAGCTTAAATTAACTTTATGCAAATTACAGGAGGTGTTATACGAATATCATGCAAACACAAGGAGGCAAAGACTAGGTAGGCCCAAGTCAGATTTTGTAGTACCTTGTATTGATCAGTTTTTTTGTGAGCGTAAAGATAAGCGTTGCTGAACCCTCAAACATAATTGCTAATTGAACAAACACAATTCATATTTAATTAAAACGCAAAATGACATTAGATGAGATCTTCCAATGAGAAAGATACAAAGAAGCAGGTTGAAGCATTATTGGGAGGCAATAATACCAGCAATGGCACTAAGAAGGCAAATAGACGACCAGGGCCCAATTTCATAAAGCTCTTTACTAAGCAAGACATGAGCGGGGTACCAGTGACAACAATGTAAACTTTATGGAATGTTGGCTGATAACCCTGTTTCTGCTAAAAAAGATTTTTCTGCGCTTATCAAGTTTTTGTGCTTAGACATAAATGGGAAGCACAAGACTAAGAAGGCTACATCCGAAACTGGATGAGCACGGTCTGGACAACTGCGGGAAAGTGCCCTACCTGGGTAGGAAAATGCATCACTACCACTTGATTACTTGTGGGGATTATTACTAAACATTTCTGGTAATAAAACCAATGATGTCTCATAAGTGAACTTAGTCACTGTAGCTCTCAAGTCCGAGGAAACCTGTGAGAAAGGGTGCTTGCTATGCGGCTCATCAATTCAAAGTTGCATGCCGAATAAGGCAGTTGTCAACTTCGGTGTGAATATTCAATATTTATGCCGAGGCATAATTTTTTGTTGAGAAAACATCTGGTGCTTCATATAAAAAAAAATAACAATAAATAATAACAATTAGACCAATTCGTGTTCACATTCCATTTCAAGTGGTTTGATTTCTCAAGGGTTCTCTCTAGGTCTAGTATCACCAAGCTATAGACCATGTGACCTGTGACATCGCATGTTTACAAAAGAGCCAAAGAGCATGGACTTTCTGCAAGCACGATTTGTACACAGCCCAATGGGAGAACACATTAGTTTTTATCAACTTTGGATGGGAAGAAAGGGAACACATCTCAAAAACTAGTCAGCTGTAATTTTGTACAACTCTTGAGTTTATGTAAAAATTACGACACCGAATCCCAGTGTAGTATCTTGTCTGCCAGAAAGGCACTGAAAAGTACAAGGTCACTCTTTTTGTAAAAAGATGTTCCATGGTCTATAGCAAATCCAGGATGGTTGGTTATTGTTGTTAAGTTTGACATTAGAGGATAATCTGTCTAAGGTGTAAGTAACGACACACCCACCCACATGAAAATATCAACGTTGTTCAGAGCAGCCACTAAAGAATTGAAGAATCTTGCACATGGACGCGATGCCAGAGGGGCAGACTTCTATCCGCATCTACGGGTATCTAGTTGCACTCAGCTGCGGGGAGTTCACGCCTCGTACGCTCCTACCGTAATTCCCTCAATTTGACCGAGGTATCATGTGCCTCGGATGAGGTCTCTAACATGCCCCCGGGAATACGAGGGACCCGACCCATCCAGCGGAGGGACCCGGTACAAAAACTACAGTCGGTGTCGCTTACGAGACATCGTCCTCAGTTTTTATTTGCCAATTCCGCGGCTTCGCTTTGAGGCCGCCGCATCAGACTGTCGCGAATGGTGAGTTTAGTTTGCAACATAAACATGGCGGCAAGGGAAGACTGAGGGACTCTCCAACGTCGGATTTGATCACTTACTTTGCCTCACCTGGCTCCAAATTATCATCCAGTTTGCAACTAAAACAAGGTATTTTGGTATGTGGTAAAGTGCACTGGACATTTTTTTTTCTGGGGTTGGTTTTGCCAATTGTTACTCTGCGGCAAATTTAATTGTACGAATTACTGATGCAGCTTGTCCAAACAAGACATCTCGCCGTGGTAACGAAGTCTGTTTGAGTCGGCCTCTGTTGGATAATACGCTGCACAGTTGGGTTTACGAGTCCCTCTCAGGGACACACAACACACAATCAAATAACTTCAAACTGCCAGGGCATTTTATTACTCGTCAACAGGAACATGTAACTCGATCCAAGAGAACTGCACGGTCGCTCGAAATAAAAAGTTTAGCAACAGTAAATTCGTTCCAATATAATTCTAATATTGTTTCGTCAACATGTTTGTTTGCACAAGGCATCGGCTTGTCTCATCCCGGGGAGGTGACCGCTGCGTTGAGACGAGACCGCACCGTAAAGCGGAGCGGGTTTCGGGGTGGCCGCGCCCCGCCGCGAGTCAGCTGCATCGCCGCGGTGCCCTGGACTCGTCACACAGCACTGTGCAAACAAATGACAAATTGGTACATCAACATTTAATAGACCACTCCGTCGCTACCAATCGCCGTTTGATTGGAAGTTCTTACCGGTTGAACTTCACCGGCTTCTTGTGAAAATAGAAGGTGACGTTGGCATGCCAGGAGTACCCTAGCCTTGGCTGCATACCTGGCCAAGAGTAGCAAACCATGGCCTGGACGCCCAGGTAGCGACGTGCAAACTACAGCCGATTGAGGTGATTCGATTAGCATTGTGACAAACTATAGCCCAGTGTGTGTCCGATAAGGTCATCCCAGTAAGGCTACAAACCGTGCAGGTTTGATAAGACAAGGGTAAGAAACCCTGCGAAGAATATGTTGACATGTTGGGGTGGATGGGCCAGGCCGTATGAGTATGCATCATTGTCTCAACTTGGAAAATGGCAAAGACGACGACTGTTTTAGGGTACTTTTGAAGAACGTTCTTGATTTACATTGTCTACATACTATGTTCCAACGAGTGATGCTTTGTTTTTTGAGTTACATAATACAGAACACATTATACTTTTCAAGTTCTCGTGGCTTTGAGTAGATAACTGATTTTGTCCCATGTTTGTATCTGTAGCCTAAAGTTTACTAGTAATGGTTACTTCCCTTTTATCCACACCAAGCAAAGCTATTTACTGGTTTTAGTTCATCACATCTACGGAAGCTTAAAGCAACCATGGTAGAAAAAACGTCAATTGAATAAATAATTTATGTAAGCCATTTCCAACATATCATCCGTAAAAAAAACCAATCATGCCATTCCGATTGGCTTGTTCTTTTTTATTGTTTCCATAATAAATGGTCGATCGTGAAAACAAGATACAGTAAACCTTGGATGTGTTCTGGGCCCACTTTCAAAGAGCTGCTTAACGGCCGATTTTGTGCTTATTGCGCAAGTTTTTGTTTTTATAGCGCTGCTAACCGTAAGCACACGAAAATGACCTCCCGATGCTTACTACATGAAAATGAGTGACTTAACAACACAAATCCATAGTGAACGCGCAAGCTGGCAGCCTAATTTTCTTGCTAAACAGTGAAATGCGCTTACGCTTGAGCACATTTTCTGCTATAGCTAGCACGAAAATTTGCTCACCATTAAGCAGCGCTATGAAATTGGCCACAAGTGTGGAAACTCGGACAGATATAAAGTGTCGACGTTCTAATGCGATGCCGAAATGCAGGATTGCACCCAAAATAAACATCGAGATGAGGCAAGGCTTTGGAATTGTCAAAACTACAGTTCCTACTGTTATACTTTCATTGAACTAAAGGAAGGGTGTACTTTTGGTAATTACTCCACAAGTTAACGACCAAAACAACTTACTTTGTAAAGCTGGAGAGCTAGTGCTGATAACACACTTTAAGAAACGACACCATTTGAAGTAATGTAGTTTTAGAGAAAGGTCATTATTCACCCAAATATTTGAATCTGAGAAAGGTTTCAGGCATGAAACATTTATCATGCATCTGAAAGCACACACCTCTAAGCAACAAGGGTGTTTTTTCTTTCATTGTTTTCTCGCAACTTCGATGACCAATTGCACCCAAATGTTCACAGGTCTGTTATAGGATTACTGGTCTTTGACAATTACCAAAAGTAGGCTATACCCCCGACTTTAAAGGGACATAGATTGAATACTCCAGAAACTAATGACCATAAAAACTGACTTGGAGAGCAGCTCTACAGCTATTGAACACATTAACTTGAGAAAGGATTCCCTTCGGAGTAATGGTTCGGATAATTGTTCACTCTAAAACATTTGAATCTGAGAAACGATTCATGCATGAATCGGTTGTTGCTGATCTCTCAGCAGCTGGACACTATTTTCAGCTGAAACATTCACATGTGACTTTGAATGTACCTTTTTTTATAAAATTGCATAAAGATCAGCACTACGTTGACAAATCCACGACCCTCCTTAAGGTATAGCGTTGGCAATGTTAGCAAATTTGCTGTTCTGTGGCATGTACATTTTGACATACTTGGCCTGTTGAAACTGAAATTAGGCCTATAAACATTATACACATGAACCATTTTTTACATTTATTTTGAAGAAAAAAAACCCTACATAAATTATGCAAACAGAACCAAATTAAACAACTCTGACATTGTCGCTCATGGGGCACGAATGTTACGGACCCGTAAGTACATACTTAAAGATACATTGTTTAAAATAATTGTACATAATTCCTTCGAAACCTACAACATATTCATCAGTTGATAAAGGTGCCTGCACTATTTCATGATGAGCCATATTATGGGCGGGTACCTCGAGAGGACATCAATCTCACAATCTGGTCCATTTATTGTGTTGTGCTAGGTGTGGTTTTGACTAATGAGGTACAAAAGAACAATGGCGAACTGAAAACCTCAAAATTCACCACCAGCTGCTAAGCTAACACCCGAGTCACCGTTTCGCAGTGGGGAAGTTCAGTGTTGGGGCTTTATCGAGCGTGAACACTTTACTCAGCGTTTCGGAAAACTTATTCAAGTTCCAGCCTTCGTCTTCCAGTGAGTTGGCCAGCAACAAACGGCTCCCAGGATGGGGGATTGATTCAAGCGCGGTTAAATAGCTGTAAAACCCAACCGAATTGGGGGGGGGGGATTGTTGGTTTACGGCCGTTGCAGAGTGCGACTGAATACCCTTTCTAGACGCTGCCGTGCCACGCGCGTGGGGACCGGCAGTGGTAGCTCGCTCCCCTGTGCTTTTTAGGTGCCTTAATCGTACCCATCATGGTCAGAAGTGCGTGGAATTAGACAAGATTCAAGATTTGACGAACATCGCTGATGTAGAAAATTCATAACAGAGGGGGGAGTGAGCTGTGTATTGAGGCGATAAAATGACATGATTTGGCCAAATTGGAAATTTTTTGTAAAGGCTGGTTTTGAAGAGGTGATCCTATTTTGAATTGCAATGGCAGTTATAAATATGCAGGTGTCCTCCCTCGATGTTTAGGTTTGCATGAAAGTACAGTGAACTTAATTAGGTCATGCTGTTAAACCAAATGCGTTTTATATCAAGATTGAATTTGTAGCGAAAGCAGCTGACTTGAAGTTCGTTTTATCGCTAGGAATATGAAATAATGCAAGACCCACCCTAGCAAATCCATCTATTAAGAAGCATCGAGGGTGTTGATTAAATCAGCCAAACAGGCCAGATCAACATGGATAAAAAGTAGTGTACACCGACACTTCTTAAATGGAGGCAATTAATATGGAACAGCTTTTTTTTACTTGTTATTTATTTATATTTTCTATACGGTTTAGCGTCATCAGTGTCGTTCGCTATGAAGTGATACTATACTTATATCATGAGTGGTTGACTCAATATGGTTATTCTTGCACAAGAGACAGCGATATCGACCAACCTGGGAGTGTATAAAAATATATATATATTTAACAAAAACTCCCGTATGCCTAGTCATTATTGCTACGAGCAAAACATACCCCATGAGGTATACTACTGAGCTATTTTCCCCCTCACCGTGAAATGGGAGGTCTTTAAAATAACCCAAAACAATATTTAGCAAATTACGTCACAGTGACGTCATGTTACCGTGACATTAACACATATATGGAATACATACTTCCAAACTTCCCCTACTCTAAATGATTTGGAATATTCTGATGTGCTGGCATACTTCAAAAACTTGGGTGTAGTAATTACACAAAGTGGTGTTAATTTTTTGGAGCCCAGTGTCACAATCAATACTATGAAAAACAGCAATGTAAAACAGCCGAAACCTTGTCGGAAAACACCTGCGTTTGAGCCTAAAATAGGCATAGCTATTTTAAACGACAAATCGCGTGATTTTGGAGAAACAAAAATTAATGATAAAAGTTCCGTAATTTTAATGATCATTTCCACCTTCGTCTGGAGGAAACCGAAAAGTCCGCCTCGGTTATCGAACCCCCCCCCCCCACCGAACACGGTACAATGATTCACAACGGCGACGCAAGCATGACACTCCTAAATGATATCTTCTAGGCTTTCAATCACCAAGAGAAAGAAGCGCAACAAGGTCACAAATAAAACCTTAATGAAAGATCAACAAACTAATGCACTCCACTTTGTTATGAAAATCTCATTGGGAGAATGTTCAAAAACTATCCAATTGTACGATTTGACGACATGGTTGATAGCAGATATGTCAATGCTTTTTTAGTGACTTACGGAAATTAATTCGCTCATAAATCGGATAGTTACATCAATCATTTTGGATCTGCCGTGGCCCCCCTGGGCCAACATATTTCATTTTCTGTTTGCGACTATGGTGAAGGATTACTGCGCAGACTGTTGCATCTGCGCCGTTATGCCGCCCTGAAGGCAACCCTAAACCGGTAACGTCCACAGATGTCGCCCTTTGTCTTATTGTACTCCAATAATGGAATCGAATTTCTGCTGCGGAAATAACTATGGGCATTACACCGCAAAACTAATTTCCGAATCGCTCGTATGATGAAAACGAAAGTGAGTTGACAGAAAGGATCTACAATATTCGCGCCACACAACAACAAAGTATCGATTCGTAAGTGAATGTTGGACTCAGTTTAATGTCACAAGGGCCCGCAGGGAATCGGGAGAAGTTGGTCCCACTACTAAGAATGGTTCTTTTCTTTTTTGCTGCAGAAAGAAAAATACATATTTAGAAGAATATTCATTCAATAAGGTTCTAGTCGCCTTTAGGCAGTAAATGAAATTGAAGAGGGAGTCACTCGAGGAGTGGGTGTGTGTGTGTGTGTGGGGGGGGGGGGGGGGGGGGGGGGGGGGGGGGGGGGGCGAGGTTTCGTAATGGTTTCCTCCAACAAATTTCACAATTTCGATAGGCTGATTGAATTTGTTCAATGGCGCGTAGCATTTCTCAGATATGAATGGAACCAAACTTCTCCTGCTAAGTGTCAAAATGAATGGCATATCCAAGTCACCCGGCGATTACTAACGCATGGATAATCTGGGACAATGTATGGGGCCCGCCAGCCTCACTGGGCTGCATCAATCGCCAGCACTACGCCCTCTAGGCCAGAAAACCTAAACCAAACAAGGAGTTTGACAAGCAAGCGCTATCTGAACCGCGGTTCCCGCATTTATGACCTCTAATATATACCCCTTAATAACGCCGGATCAATGCTTGCACCCCTGGGGCAATATTTAACTGCGTTTTTGATTTACTGATTACAATCAGTCTTTTTTTATGGGAGCGACCCCGGACAACCCCTTCGCACCTCATTATGCTTTCCACAGTACGTATTTCACAGATGCCGCTGGCGTATAGGGCAGAACGGTCTATGTTTGTAAAGGTGTTTTAGTTTTCTTTTTACCTTCTTTCAATTTGAGAAATCGCCATGAACGATGGCTGAAAACTGTATGAAATTAATCAGCTGTTTATTCTGTTTAAATTGAATGAAATAAAACATCAATTTGCAACGGCAGTTGCCCTTGATAAAGCCTTACGCTTCTGAACAGTGCGGCCTACAAACAGTTTATAGCTGTCCACCAGAAACAATTCCTGCGGCAAGTTTAACATGCGTTCCCAAATCCACATATTACTCCACACTGGTCCGCGAGGATCTGTTCATTTCGACATACACACAGAGCCTACAAGAAACGTATTCATGTACAATTTGGCCGTCGGTTTCTCTTCGTAAAGTTTTCGTGCAGGCTTACAGTTTAAGGAAAGAGGTTACATTGAGCTTTAACTTTTTCAAACCTTTAGGCCAATACAAATTAAACGCAACTCTAAACAGATCCCCACTTTCGTCTCCCTATGGGCAACCACCCTTTAAAAAGTAACACAAAAGACCCCCACATTATTTGTTGTGATTGGTCCCCCACCCCCAAGAAAGTTAGGAAGGGACAGAAACAAACGAGGTTCAAGCTTGTAAAAGGATTAGAATTGACCTGCAATAAAAAACGGGGCAAGAGAATATAACAGCGGACGTGTTCTTTTTCTGACCTAACCGAAGCGGTCAATTCCGCTTGTGTGCAAACTAAGGATTAGTGTTGTAGTAAATGGACGGTAGACTTGTCCAAGTTTGAACTGGAATTTGAGAGCCGTTAAGACCACAAATTTCCAGATTCGATGTGAGCTTATTTATAATTAGAAAAGGCTGCATGGAGTTTTCATGAAATAAGGTCCAGTATGTATAGTCAACTAAAATGGTGTGTTCTCAATAATTCGTGCAGCTCCTAATTCTTGATTTGTCTGCACTGCCATTAATTTAACGATTCCAATGTGGGCCACTCCCGACAAAATATTTGGTTAAACCGTGATCAGTCTGTTGATTTTCCCCTCTCCGTTGGTGACCTCTTCACGCTCGGGGTCGGCCCCGCAAAACAAGCAGACAATAAATTTTACCGAGATGAATTTGAAATTGCATTTGTGTTGAACAAGCGGTGCGCGTATTGTGGATTGGAGAGGTTTAGTGGTGACAACTCGCCTGTTTAGCTTGTACGCTATTAATTTGTGTAGTTTGGTTCTCCCGTCACAGAACAGTCATTTCAAACATTGATTGTTAGTTGTAATCATCGCTGCTGGGTATAAAAAAAAACTAAAGACGAAGAAAAAAACACTTGATTGCGTGCAAAATCCATATTGACATTACCAAGATCTCGGCTATTCATGTTTCACTACCGAATGGAACTGGCGAAATTGGTTTCCTTTGACGGAGTTACTTCTCTGGTGTTATGTATGGACCCCAACCCAATGGCACATCGTGCTAATTAGGAATGCAAATATTAACTGTAACCAGATCCTATTTGAGCTTCTGTTTTGAAGCACCCCCCCCCCCGTGGTACTCATTCGGAGTACGGATGGCCAACTTCAGTTACTGTCTTCGAGCTAGGTACGTGACCCAAATAATCAACTTGCAAAACGATATCTGAAAGCGCTATAATGACACCCAAATCCCCCTCTTCCACCCCTCCTAAACCCCCAGCCAAGGTAGCGGAGACAAGATGAAAGAGCGCCAGTGAAAGCAGAAGCAATTGTCTCGATGCTAAATGCTATATTGATACACTGCCAAAACATACACTACCATCTTTGCGTTCCTAAGGGAGTAATTATTGAAAAATGCTTTCTCCACATCTTGGCCTGAAAAAGGGAAACTGACTGCTCTGTATTTGTATAGCACGAAGAAAAGACAGCATTCTCTGCGGAAATCTACTAAGAAAACGACTTTCATTGGCTTTTGTCCGTTGCTCTTTTCTTGTCACGTAAGTACCCCCCTACCCAGGACCGACCAGGTGTGCTTTGCTTGAGTCGCCGGGCTTGTGTGCCCGCACGTCTTCAATAGAAATTATTTACGTTGCCGCTAATTTGCTTTTTTTCTAATTTGGAGCGAGGTGTGGGAAGGATCCTGGCCAGGATTGATTTCCAATAAGCCCTTGACAGGTAGCGGACAAAAGGTTGGTGTCAACGTTGTAGGTTTACCGGGTGTTGTCTTGAGTACATCCAGGGAGCTGTCAATCAACCTCGTAAGAAGTGTCAGACCTGGTTTAACTCCATTTATAATTATGCGTATTCAACAACGACGGTGTATAGCAGATGCTCCCGTCACAAAATCAATGTTTGTTATACGGATTAATTAAACCCACTCTATTGAAAGTTTCATCTATTAGTATTCACGTGAATGTAAAATAAAACATTTCTGCAATATATCCATTGCTGCTGAAGGTTGAATGATTTAGCGAACGTGTTTTAGTGCACAGAAGTAGGTCTACGTACATAGCTGGTTCCTAGGCCAGATTACCTCCTTCCCTGTGTCTTTAACACAAGACAATAATGTTTGCTCGGAATTATCACCAACCCCCACCAAGCCGCCAAGGTAACCAATGACAAATTATGATTAATTAAGAAAAGCTGAACGCACGCAAGCAAACAGTTAACTCCACATCTTCAAAAAGTGACCAATCGACGCTGCAATACAGAATCGTCATTCACATATAATCATGGCGTATCATGGCCGGGTATCTTAAAGATACCCGGCAATCAGCCAGAGCAACACCAGCAAACAAATCAAGTTTAAAGGCATTCAGCACCAACCTCTTCCCCAGGGTGTGTCGAGCAGTACGAGGTTGACTGCTCTCTCACCCTGGTATTGTGTATCTTACGCCATGATACCCTGGTATCATGGCGTTAGATACCCGGCAATCAGCCAGAGCAACACCATCAAACAAATCAAGTTTAAAGGCATCCAGCACATACTGTACATTGAGCTAAAACAGCTCGATAATCTAGTAAGTTAATCAACAAATTAAACACTATAAAAACAACATATCAACCATCAGCCAATTCTTAAACGCGATAAAAAAAGGAACAAAAGTTATCAACTGATAAGAGCAAGTACAATTGCCTGACAAGAGTCGACCAGACTTAACCACAGTCGACCTAGACGTCACTCAAACGCTGCAGGAGTTAACTAGCTAGTCCAACTGGATCAACCTAGCTCCAGAGATAGTCAACTAACAAAGTTATGTCACTTTTGTCAAGATGGCGGTTTGGTTAAGAGACGGAGAACGTTTTGCAAACTTTTGCAATAATACAAAAAGTTGGATTACCGTTAACTGATAGGCTTTTGTCAATTAAATGTTAAATAATGAGAAAACAATTTGTGTTGCACTAAATTTTCCAAGTTACTTTTTAAGAGCAAATACATTTTTTCTGTTTGATAAGTCGTCGTCTTGTAGGGTTGCAGTATTTAAAATCAATCAACTAAACTTGTTGAGTGAACCACAAACCACGCATGCATGATTTCATGGCAAATTGACTAAAATTTTAGCACCCGAACTTGCTCTAAGAAGCAGGTAGGCCTATAGCAACTTCCGTCTGCTCAAAAATCGACAAGACAAATCAACAGGGCAGCCAAATATCACAACTAATCATCAAGCAACTCGGGCACTCAGCTCGACACGGCCACAACAAACGGTAAAAAAAACAAAACACAGCAAAGATTTGACTTATAAGCTGATCAACGAGCCATTAACTAATTTAAAAGGCAGAATCAACCAGGCAAAAACAATCAAATTAATCATCTAATGGCCAAGCTAATCATGCAATCAACTCAACCTTAGCCTTAAAAACGGCAAAGACAAGACAGTAATGTTGATCAACAATCCACCAACTAATCAAACATCTAAATCAACTGGAGAAAAAACAACCCAAAACCAATTTAACTCATGAACAAGCCACGCCAGAAAATCAACTATAGTCCCAGCTATACCAAACCAGAAAAGACAATAGTAGGCCGAATCAACTGATCAACAAGCGGAGCAGAAAATGTAAGCCACCAATCTCTTGATAACCATGTTAACACTCAATCAGCTATAGCCCCAGCCACCGAACCAGTAAAAACAATCAACTAACCAACGAGCCACCAATCCACAAAATAAACCAACTCGAGCAAATAAATCAACCTGATCAATAAAGCCATCACCAAACCCCCCAAACCAGCGAAAACAGCAACCAAAAACTAGCAAACAAATATAACTGGAAGTATTTCCAGGATCCATGCTGATAGGGGCAGATCGCGTGCCGTAGAGACCCTAGGACCACCCCGAGAAACAATCCATAGAAACACCACGAGCCCGAGACAAAACACTGCGGCAAATTCCCCACTAATTTCCCAACTGCACCCTCCCCGCCGAGACGCTGCAGAACCCTGATCAAAAAACCCCGATATTGTCCATAAACTGTGTCCATTCTAATAAACATGTAACAAATTTGTTGAGAATCAAGATTATCCCAGACGAGAGAAAGGCCCTTGCCGCGATGGAAATTAAAAAAAAAAAAAAATTGTCCTCTCCAAGATAATAATGTTGTTATCCGCTCAAAGTGCAACCTGGACTAGTTGGGTGGTGTGGGGATAACGAGGTGGAATCGCCTTGCGATTGGAGTTTTATTGTGCGCGGTGAGGGGCTTTCCGTGTCCCGCATTGACCCACCTTTCCCACCTGTCAAGAACAGTTCCTCTCTGAGCAAGCCGTTCCCATGACAATGTCGTCTTCGCTTTCTACCTCTCAACAAGTAAGAACAGGCAGGTTCAAAAGAATGTTTGATTCGAAATCCAATACCCCGGTGTTACTCTTTCGTATTATAACAGCAAGTGAGTTTTGAAGTGCCGCTCGATCACCTGGCAAAACTCAAATATTAATTGAAAAAGGGTAAAACTATGGAGTTTTTACAAGCAAACGATATTAAAAAGAGTGTTTTTTCTACTTTCCTTTCTGACGAAACACCATTTATAAACCAGATCAGCATTTCCAGCACTCGTTTCGAGGAACCTCCTGATTGGCCAGCACTCCTGATCTCGAGTTCACCAATTACTTGGATTCGTCTGAAGATCATTTTGTCAATGTCACTATAGTAACTTGCGCTGTGACATTTGACTTTGCTTTAGCACTTCAAGATTGGCACGATACTCAATCTTAGCTCTTTGTGAACCCGAGCCATAGTCTGCACTCCTACGTTTAGCCGACCACAAGACACGGCGTGGAGTCCAGGTACAAGCTGTACACGTGAACACGGCAGATGAATGATGTAACACTTACGGTCGGATATATTTGTGTCAAATGAAAAAAACAAAAAACAAACAAACCCAAAACAAACAAACAATTAGAATAAAATAATAACCTACAAGTATAGTTAGTATTGTTCTCTAATAAAAAAATCCACATTTACAACATATTTGATGATATATGACTGTGGACCACACATTGGTTCACAGAGCAGTACCTGCTTAGTATCCACATTTGTTATCTAATATCTGCATAAACGAACCCATATTTGATCATCTATGTGGCCGAGGCCAACTAAGACAGGTTCTTTTTGTTCAACTGATTCACAGAGCGGTACCTGTTTATGTGACAATGTCAACGCCATCCAAGACGCCAGGCTTAGCCCCTTTAATATTCCTATATCAGTTAGCCAATGTCACTTGTTTGTTTATAAATTATTGTTCACATTTGGTAAACAAATTAAAATTTGTAAATAGCTACGATTCATCTTGACAAAAGGCCAGTTTCTGTAATTTCCCCCATTACTTTCTTCCAACAGACAGACAATATCTTCTCGCTCACAGCAAGGCCAAGTTCGCCTCCAGGCAGTCCCGTGGACACAAAAGGAGAGAAGACTAGAACACAAAGACAAAACAAGAATCAACCCGCCATCTTTCCCATCGCGTGGGAAAACATCTGCTGATCGAAGTCTTTTGATGTTGACTAAAACGACGGTAGCAGCTTCTATCAATCCCCAGTTTCCTGCGACTCGCCAATGTGTGCGTGCGCCCCGTACCATCCAATTCTCTCGATTCACTTCACCGGGACTCGTCGCTCCCTTCCCCCGCCCGGTTGTTGCTTCGCAGTCACGCACAAACGGACATCATCCCCGATCGTTAGGTCAAATCAAAAGGGCACAATTTCCACCCAGGATTGTTAAATTAAGCACAGGAAATCAAGCTTGTTTTTGATATCAATGCTGTTTAAGAAACTTTCTTTGGCCGTGATAGTTTAATCCAATTGTTTCTTCTTCTGTTTTTTCCCCTTTCTTTTCTCCCTAGTAAATTATGACTGATGCCCAAGTATTGCTATTCTACACGTGTCTGACACACCATCGTCAGTGCAACCTTACAGGTCAGAGGCACTTTCTCGCTATGGATCGACAGATGACTCAATAGTTGGTTTTCTGATGACGGTCGGAATTCAAATATTGCCAGAATTAAAAACCAACAAAAGCTTGCTGATTTAGTGTGGCTGGAGTGCGTGCTTCAAAGGACACATCGGATACGCAGTGCTAGTGCTAGACCTCTGTGAATTACGGTGACCAAACTTACGAGAATTTACAAGTGCCTGCTGTGCATTTTCATATGTGTGTATATATAGGCTATATTCGTTATTTGCCATTAGTTCACTTCTGGAGTTTAGTTCGGAGAGATCAAATATGACTTGACATTTCGAAGTAGAGAAGATTACCCGCGCACACACGCTTTTAGTGTCTATATGCATTGGCCCAAATGTCGACAGTGGGGAGAGCATCGGCACGAGACGCGATGTAACATTACAGAACTTTTAATCTCTAGTTCGAACTTGTCAGTCTGGGTAGTTTAAAAAAGATAACAAAAACAGCTTCAAGTGACATTGGCGGATGATGAATTTACGAGACTAAGGAACTACATCTCCAAACGTTGGTAAATTACTCAGGATGACACCTCGATAAATGACCCCTTTAATCGCAGTAACAGGAGCTGCACTCTTAAACCTCCAGATTCCCAGTGTGACCCAACCCATTTCAGAACTGACCAGAATTGCGAGTCGCACTGGGACTCAATCCATTTCAGAGTCATATTATGACCCCAAATCCGTGTCAAACTGACCCCAACATTGTGTCAAACAGACGCAGCATCCGAGTCAAAAGCTCAACGTTTCCCGATCAACTTGGACCTGGAGTGGGAGGTAAGTTGGTTAGCACAGGTAATATTTTACTGACACAGAAAAACCTTAACGACACAACCATGGTAAGCTTATTTCTAAAATGGATGTTATTCTGAGGGCGCATTTGTTATGGCTGGTTTAGCATAATCTACTTATTGACCTGCACATTTAATACTTATATCAGTTGAGCTTCTGACACTTTTCGGCCGATAATATGTAGCGATACATTTCACGACAAATTTGTACATATGAGTAAACAATTTCA
Source organism: Pisaster ochraceus (assembly GCA_010994315.2). Taxonomy (NCBI): domain Eukaryota; kingdom Metazoa; phylum Echinodermata; class Asteroidea; order Forcipulatida; family Asteriidae; genus Pisaster; species Pisaster ochraceus. The sequence goes on from CM021533.1 coordinate 240,325, forward strand.
TGGTCAACTTTAATCGGAACATAGGCCTAGTGACAATTTTGTTAACTTTAACATTATAAAATCAGCTTTTTAATGAACAACTTCACAGGAGAGTCCATGGTAGCATAGTCATTTAGACTACCCCCTCCCCACCCCCATGATAATTATGTCACTCTACAAAGTTCCCATCAGCTTTTTCGGTGCCCAAACTGTCCGTCCCTCTGACAAAAGAAATGAAGCCTTCTCCCCTGTTCGCTCGGAAGCCCCTTTTGAAAACCCTTCATTGGTATTTATTTAGGTAGGTGAAAACCAATTACTAGTTTCACACGTTGCCCAATTGTCAGCCCATTCCCCTTTGTAAATAAGGCAGGCCCTGGGTGACACCTCCAGTGTAAAGGCAGACTGACAAGCTAATCGATCAGAATAAGATTGAGTGGTGAGAGAGAATTGAAAAACATTACATAAAGTACTGCGCTGAATTGACCACGTATGAGCAGTCGCGATACTCAGCCAAACTAAAACCCGACGGCTCTTTCGTTTAGGTAGATCACAAAACAGTTTGCTGCCTTCCACGACAATACCTGATTCGAAGATTCCAACCTCCAAGACGGAAACAATCATGTTCAGGAAGGGATGACTTGCAGAACAACACTCACTACTGATCAAGAATTGCAACTTCATTGATAATGTATTGGTTTTCTTTTACTAATAGTTTCAAAAGCACACTCTCATGTCCAGATTAATTTCTTTGGACTTCGATGCATACGCCTATCGAATTTTTTTTTCGAATGGTCTTCACAAAAAACATTGAAACTGCTTGCACGTTAGTTCACAATGTGACGCATCGTTCACCGTATTACAGACACCTATCAACTTGCATGGAAACTTCACAGGAATGAGGTTCATAAAACAGCCGTTAAAAAAACCTGTTTCGACCACACAAAAACTTCGGAGGGGAAAAGTTTAGGGATTTGGAGACTTAACTTTGGTCTGTTTCCCGCTATTGTTAGCAGAGCTGCCGTAACTTATACAAGTTGGTAAACGGAAAAGGGCATTGTTTAAATTGGCCAAAGGTGGTTATTGGCATTTGGATTGTTTTTCCCCTGGAAAGTCGCACACGTGTTCGTGCGAGGGGATGGAGAAAACATATCAATGTAAATGATGAGGAGCCATGCTAAACTTTAGTGGCCCCCAAAGCTGTCATTCAAGTTAAAGGCACGGTACACCTTTGGTAATTACTCCCAAAAATACTTGACCAGATCAAAAACTTACTTGCTAAAGAGCACCGGGGAGCTGTGGATATTATAAAACATTGTAAAAAACGATTCCCGTTTTAGAGAAAAGGGGATTTTTTTTTCTCATCAAAAGCAGTTGAATCGGAGAAAGGCTTCAGGCCTGAAACCTTTCTCAGTCATCTCACACAATCTCACACAGTTCTATGCATCAAGGGCGGTTGAAACCTTTCTCAGTCATCTCACACAATCTCACACAGTTCTATGCATCAATGGCGGTTTTTCTTTCATTGCTTTCTGCAACTTAGATGACCAATTGAGCCCGAACTTTCACAGGTTTGTTATTTTAAGCAAACGTTGGGAAACACCAAATGAGAATACTGGGTCTTAGAACCTGACTAATGGCCCGTTTAAAAAAAACTTACAGAGAGCTAAGAGTGATTTTAAGCTGTGTATCAATCTTAATTGTTATTGAAAGTATGACGTCACGATTCAAATCACTATGGCAACACCGTAAACTCGTCTCAAGATGAAATCGCCTATCTGTTAACATTACAAAGGTCTCGTCGCCATTCTTGCGTGTGCAGTTTGTTTTATTTGCCTAATGATTATTACGGACACACATCACAATGTCAAAGTCACACTTTAACTTAAAGATGACTCGATGATCAACACTATGATCACGTGATCATGGTGTTGATCGCCCGTCATTATCTGCTCTGTCTGTCTGAGTTCAGTGCCCTGACTCATATTCATAAACTGGAGGTGTAGTTTGCAAACTAATAGTTTGGCCTTGTCTTACACTTGTCTTGTCTGATTTAGTCGTCCCATGCCCATGTTACGGTACCTTAGTCATGTTTGTCTGTCTATAGTGCATAAAAGCGTCTCGCCTTACCATTTCTGTAGAACTGAGTAGAAAGTAAAAGATAGACATGTACATACGGCCTACTTCAATGCATTATTGAGCTAAACTATCAAAGGTCTACTCTCACATGAAAAATCACATTTTAAATTCCGTGTCACTTAATATCCAAAATGATGTTGTAACTGTAGGTTTGTCATTTATATTAACTCTTATTTTGATTACGGACAGCTCCAAGTAGAGCTCACAACAACATCAAAACCGGACAAAATGACAAGTCAATGTAACCACGACTTCCGTGACGTCACCGTCCAACCCCCACCAGAACAATTGGCAGAACCAACAGTGACACCTGGACACCATGATTATGTTTCAATTAGAATTTCCAGCTGACTGAAACAATGGCCGCACCTTGATCAGCTTAATTTGTTGTCAACGGGGGAATTGCGTTTAGGAAAAAAAAAAAAAAGAAAAAAAAAAAGACAACGCAGATCCGTGACAGATCTCTGACAGTACGCGTTTAAAGCACCGTGGTCACTCGATCGATAACCGGGTGTTAAAAACGAACGCCTTAAGCGAGATTAGCCCCGTATGAAATAACAAATCACTATGGGCTGGAATCGATACCGTCACTGACAGTGTGGGTTTAAGCTAATTCAAGAGATGACTGCGACGAGACAGTATACAAGTACATGACAATTTACACTGTGACTATACATGTATACTTAAAACTGGCTAAATCGACGTGCGATATCAAGTTTGTGAGACTAGTTTCATGTGTCCATTGTTTCCACTACTTGCATGTCTGCATATATGCATATATTATAATAACACATAGAAATGTTGTATTGAATATTAAGTCATTTAATTTTAGCGTGAACTTGAGCATGTACTCTGTTGATAATTTCAGAATATGTTTGCGGAAAATATCTGCCAGAGTGTTAAACTTTACAGACAGTGGTTTAAGTCCACATTTAGAAGACTGTTGGTTTCCCCAATATTAAGCTTGTTTTTTTTTCTTTCTTTTATGCATTTCTGCCTTGTTGCTAAACTGAAGTACTATGTTCATTTGATGTACTATGTCGTCATTTGCATAACTCCTTCTTGTCATAGTAATTATGATTACCTTAAAAATTTGTAGCACTATCATCATCATTATTTTTTTCCTTCAACGTTTTCCTCTTTAAGTTAAGGTGTTTGTTTTTTGTTTGTTGCTTTTGTTTTTGAACTGAATTGAATAAATATGGTGGAGCAATTGGCTATGGCACATACACATTAGTTCCTTGTGTTCGTTGGTTATACAATAGTCTTCATTAACCTTTGTGATTGTTTTTTTTCCCTGCGTGAACAATCGCAAAACAAAATATTGGACCTCATTGTACCATACAACTCGAACTTCTAAACCTTGCGGCAGCCTGGGGGGGGGGCGTAATTGATTTGAATGAAAGAAACATAATTATACATTTAGGGACAAAAGTTCAACTTGGAAAGTCACAAAAGGGAACTCAGTCGAAGTAGGTCTTGAGGCTACTCTCAAACGAATCCCCACCACTTGGACACCACATAAAGAACAAGGCATAGACAAAATTGAACAAACCATTGCTTTTCGATGCAACTTTAATTAATCGTTAAAATTAATATTCTGTTTCAGCAACCAAATGCGGCTGTACTATAGTTTATTTGCACGTTATGAATCTGGTATTTAGAAAACAATTTAGGTTAAACTTTTCGATAACTTTGAGAATAGTTTCTTCATTTTTACAACGAAAGCATTAGTAACACTTTTATTTACAGCTTTAGATCTTACACATGCGGCGTGTTATAGTTAACCTAACCGAATGCAGCTGTTCCAGTTTGCACTACAGGGCGTATATGAATCTAGTACCATGAAAACAACGCAGGAACTGCATTAAGCCATTTTCGATAGCGTTTCTTTCGTTTCTTCATTTTGACAGGGATGGGATATTAGTAACATGTACTTCGTCTCACTGATTTTAATCGGGGCCGTAAACGTCCTCTTGGCTATGAAATATTTCGGGACAAAATTCCCACCATCCCGTAAAACTATCCCACAAGAAACAGTACAGAAAAAGAACTATCTGGGTCCCTATAACAAACAGCGTCGTTAAAATCCAGTAATTGGATTTTCATTGGGCATTAAATTATCATGCAGAATATAATCTTCCCGCAGTTTTACAATGACGTGGAATAATTTTATGTCTGTCAGAATGTAACATTGCTGTGTGCTTTTGTAAACACGCTATATAAAACCCAGGCCGGAGAGTCCATAAAAGATAGCCCGTAAAGTCGTCTACTTCGATGTGACAAGAAGAAGACATCGGGAAACTCTGGGCGGTGTTCCATCAAAGACAAAATTGATGTCACTTGTTTACAACGCCCTAAGCGATCGTACAGCCCGAACATCATCATCCCGTGAAACGTACTAATTTGCCTCTGCCTAATTATAAACAAACACTAATTGAAGAGCTGATGATGGGAAGGTGTCATGCAACTCTTGATCAGTCGACCTCAGACAAACACCACCGTGTCCAGAACGTCACACCACACCGTCCACCTGGCTTATTTCACGGGGGGAATCTTACAACCCAGACCACACATTTAGCGACTGCGGTCCCCGTTTTATAGACATTGTTGTTCCAAGTCGATGGGAAAGGGGGGGGGGGGATGTTTCCGTGACATCGGCTTCCAGGTCGTCTTGAAGTTGCCGACTCAGGCCCGGTAAAACTTTCTATCTGAGACCGCTAACGACAAAATGATGTATGTTTGCACATATTAAGTGTCCCTTATAAAACAGGCAGTTCGTGCTTTCTAATCGTTGGCACCCCGTAATGCCCCGAGCTTCCCAAATATTGTTTGTTTAATGATATTTTTTTCAAATTCCAACGCTGCCAAACGAGTGCTTCAGCTTGTAATTATTTCTCCAAGCAAACATTGTTGATGGATGCATCGGCGTGTTCTAGCCTACATTTGTGGTACGATAAAGCCAAAGTAAGGACTTGTTGGAGGTTAAGCTAAGGGGGACAACGTAAAGGTAAAGTAAAAAGAGGTATGACTTCTTGTCGAAGTCTGTAGGCTACGAGGATTTCCAAAAAATTTAAGAGATATGAAACTGTATAAGGAAGGCAAGGCCTAAAGTTTATAGAATTGACTTGTTTCTTTCATAAACTAATATTATGTTGACGAGTATCTTCAATGAAGCATCACCTGCTTGTTGATCTCTTTTGGGTTTCGTTTTCAGTACTTTCTTAAATAAAACGTTACCATATTGGATATCTTTACAGCCCGGTTTGTATTTTGACCTCCATGTGCGAATACTTGCAATTTAAATGCGGCATTAAACGCACTAAAATGGGATGAAGCGAGCTCATGTTTTCCCATTGACCATCTACGAATACAAAAAAAGCAAACATCATTAACACCTGATGAATGTTCAATTAAATGTTGGCTTCATGCTCATGTTATGCCTTATGCTCTGTGAGGTTACCGATGGTAAAGGTAATGAGGCACCTCCATATTGAAACTACCATATAGTTATAAATAAACTTCCAGATCAGTTTCACGATATCACGTTAGATACAACAAACCGCAACAGATGAATGTTCAAACATTATGGAAAAACAAAATATAACGTCCATTTTAAAGGTATTTATGAGAGACAAAAAATTCAATAGCAATCGACAAAACTTACGAACGAACTATGTACTTTTACATGTTCATGTATTTGTTTCTTTATTTGTTTATTATTTATTTGTTTTTATGATTATGTATGTCTGGGTTAAAATGTGACATGATTTTCCCCCAACACTTTGTTTCTTTATTTCTATTTGCCAAAGCAGTATAAGCACTTGCACTGAATCCTAACGCAAACCAGTTATGGGTCACACGCACCATGTATAGAAATATCTCCTGAAGACGACCTAATGAGCATACGGATCGAAACGTCGAGTTCTTTTCAGAACCTTAAAAACTCATATTTATGTGGAAAGATATTTCAATGGTGTTAAAGAGAGACTGCTTACATTATAGTTCCACCATGCACAGTTCCTCAACAAACGTTATTCAGCGTTCAGTCTAGGCCACTTAGATTGATGAATTTTTAACCAGGCTGGTTGCATGACTTGTTAGTTGAAAACAATAGAATAGGAGTGAACGAAGACCTTTCCGATGAAAAAGAAGAAGAAGATAAATATGTACACTTTATATTTAATTGGAATTCCAGCTGCACTTCGTGTATGTGTAGTAAAAGATCAACCGAGAACGGAGCATGCCACGCTTGGCTACTCCATGTTGTTTACGCAGAAAGAAACGTTATTATATCAATTAAATGTTTCAATTTTGACTCCCATACACACATGGGCTACCCGGGGAGAAGTTGTACAATCGCCCCTGGTCGTCGTTTCGCATCGTCGCAGTGACCAGCGTTCTGTAAACCGGGGGAAATTTGTTTTGACACAAAATAATTAGCATTACGCTTCAGCTTCGCTAGAAAAGTTCAATTTGTTATTACATCTAAATTAAATCAAATTAGATTTAAGGCTTACGAATTAGTGTTATTAGACATGAAATAGATGTGTAGTGATTACAGATTAATTTCCGAAGGCCGGGGAGTTTTTTCCTGGTATTCATCTCTTATTTTTTTGTTTTACTTTTTTCGAGAGAGAAACACTGGTATGGTAATGATTCAATTGTGATGAATGTAGCCTTAGTGGTTTTACTGTTTAAACAGCTTTGGGGTATTTTTGAGATGCGTGTAACGGGAACAACTTGTATGTTACAAACGACCGCAATGTACCTTAATGTAATCGAATGTAAAGGTGTTTTGTAACGCGAATTTTCGCTCCATAACAAAATGTTATAACTTGCGTGTTGCGTGAAATGTACTCAACCAAACTGTTCAGAGATTTGTCATTTGTATACCGTTACCCGTGTGTCGGTCGTCACAGGTGAACACGAACATAGCTCCACGGTTCAAAGTGTAAAGTCTGACTGATGGTGAGCACCGTCAGACCGCTCTGATTGTGTATACATTGCTAATCAAAGTGCCATCACTCACTGATTTAATTAATGCCTGACGGCATTTACATCCAAAGCGTATTAAGTAGATCGTCAGACACCAAGACGTGCACGAGGAAAACACAAACAATCACCTGTGTGCAGTGATACCATTGGGTGCGCGTCCGATTGCTGTTTCATGTTCATTCAACCTTGATCTTTGAAAAGCGACTGAACGTCCAGGAACAAATAAACCAACAAAACACCAGATCTCGGCTACTTTTCACGGCGTTCATATTGTGTTTTAGTTAAACGGCAATGTGGTTGTTTTGTTGTTTCTTCTTCGCACACCAGAACCGCCTCATTTCATGTTCGACAACCATGGCGATGGGAGTATAAATCAGAATTAGTACCGGTTTTCAAAACTGCGAACTCGGGCCATAAAGTGTGGGTTTATAAAGAAATCAGCACTCGAGAGAGTGACGCCTCCCGTGACACGCAGGTCGCCAAAGAAAAACATTTTAAAGCAGTGGTCACTATCAAGAACGCCAGTGCGCTCAACGGAGTCGACATAATGCCACATGATTGATGTTCACAGCCCACATCGTGAATGCTTCGCAAAATAAGCACAGACAATGTTATGGTTGTCATTTCTCGATGAGCCGATTGAAATGAAGTAAACATCGCAAATAACGCCGGAATCAGGCCCCCTTGCCGGTACCTCAACTGCACTTTAAAAAAAAAGTTTTTAGCATCCGAATATTTCTGTCGAAACCGAGCTTGTCAAGCAGGATAGGCTGTTACCGATCTTATGAAGAGCTGTACAAGCTCAATAGTGTTACATGTATACGGGGTCCCAGGTAGTCTTCCATAACAACAATGTTTATAGGAAGCATCCACCTGCTATGAGTAATAGTCGGCGCTGTTTTGATTTTTTTTTTTTTTTTTTACTTGTCTTTTTATTCATTTATTTATTCATTTATGTATGTATTTATTTATTTGTCTAGTTGTAGTTTGATTATTTACTTATTTTGTTCGTATTTAACCATTGTGTGCCCAAACAGTTAAAATGGATTTCCATTTAAGGCCCATTAATACATTAATGTTCATACGAATATAACACTTTTACGCCATGAATAATTTGCATAATGTATGCTATACATAACCGATGCGCTGTTAAACCAGGAGTCAAGGATATGGAAGGTTCTGTGTCGACGGTCAATGATAGCCTGGAAAATCATCACGGATAGTGGCCAATGAGTGTTGGAATCACACCGTATGTTGATTTGCATCTGTAATCCCTGGTGATCTGATTTCACAACGTAGTCATCTACAGTTCACTTCCATTCATGTTACTGTAGCCAGACCGAGGCTGGGTGAAAAGATAATGTGCCATTTAAAAAAAAAAAGATGAATTAACATAAACAGTTTCAGCTGATCTAACGAGCAGCCCGAGTGGTCGAAGAATGAAAAAACAAAACCACAAAGCCAACCAATGCTATTTTGATGACTGAAGACGGAACCCAAAGAGGTCACTAAACGCACTGAACTAGTTGAGTCAATAGTGCTATCTAATCATGAACTATTTATTTTATTGGTACTGAAAATGCACCTCTAGACCCGCCATGTACAAGTGCTAAAAAGTTATGAAGGCGGTGATAAATCAAAGTCAATGTATCGAGATTCATCCACGCAAAGATAAGGAACGGATTAGAACCTTAATTTCAAATCATGTCCATGCCCATCAGTGACGCAGTTACCTGGCTACCTAATAATGGAGAAAGAACCAAACTTCCTCAATGTTGGAGGCGAGCTACGGCTTGCAAAAACACCGCCGCATTTCCAGCTAACAGACACGTAACCGAATCCTTGTAAAGTACACAACCTGTCAACTTTCTAAAGCGGAATGGACACCCCAAAACGCACTGGGTACTACACATTTGTATCTAAAGTATAAGCAGTAAATTTTTACGGCGAGGAAAAAAAAAAAATATATATATATAGGCCCCTCTTTTGAGCAAGTTTGCACAATGATTAATTGGTACCATCCTTTTAAGTAAACCAAGGTTTGGTTTAGATGCTTCAGGTAGAATGCTGTGGAGAATTCCCGGAGGCATCTATTAGAACTGTATACCCACCCCGTTATGAGCGATGGTGTAGTAAAATGTATTTTGTTTACATTGCGATCCTTCCCAGGCGTGCACTTGGGTTAGACGATAGTCCGCAGAGGACTGCCGCATAAAGGTGTGAACTCAATACCAGACAAACAGAAAACACGCGATTCGGAAGAAGTCCCGTTGGATTTATTCTAGAAAATACACAAACTGGGAACAAGAAAGGTCGCGTAACTGTGACGACGACATAATAATGTACATTGGTTTTGATTTTATTATAGGCTAATATAAACATATGTTCAACAATAATGAAAGGGTTGTGTTTACATTTCTTACTCTTAAATAAGACCACATTGAAATTATGATAACCTTTCTTTGCAACAGGTGTCGTTAAATACACGATTGTTTCCCTTAAAGGATTCGGTAGTACTCGGTGAGTTTTTTTTTTAATCTGAAAGCTAATTTCGTACAAAGCCGAAACAGGTGCACGGACCGTGCAAAAAGTTAGCTATTTACGCACCAAAATTACAAAAACCTTGCAGCATTTATTCGTCGCTTACCTGGATTTGTTCATCAAAGTTGTTGAAAGTTCAACAAGTTGTGTCTTCATAAACTAAGACTAAAGTATAAAATATAAAGCACTTACATTGCGCTGTCTATAATGTCAAAGTATTTCGAGGCGGACGAAGACAAAACAAATCTGATACAGTTGTTGAGGACTAAGTATTTAACGTATCTCAGAGCAACCACGTTTTCAGTTTAGACTTGGAAGAATGTGAAGTTGGGTTTGAAAGTTGGTAGACTAGAAGGTAACACACTGCAAACTGGGGTGTTGAAATTGACACCATGGGAGTTGTCATAAAAAAAATACTCAAGAGAGAATAAAAATTAACACCAAAGGGTGACTGTTAAAAATAACACCAAATGTAATTATGTTGGCAGAAATACGTGTTAGTTTTAACACCCAATTTTGTAATTTATTATTCTATTCTGTGTATCTATATTAGGCCTATGCGAAACCAGAGCCATGGTGTCAAGACCCTATTGTTTGCAGTGCATATTTCAGTTGTAAACTACAGGAGATAGGCCTGGTGTAAAACCAATTCAAGACGGACTCCCAGAAGTCAATACAGCATTTGGTTAAAACCCTTCCATGCGTTTGGCGATTTCTTAGCTGCCCCAAACGGTATCATCATCTGTAAAAACCAAGCCACTGTCTGAAGACTGAACCAGTTTCGGGGAACTTTTGAAGATCTGCAGTTCACATCGAGTGTCGATGCGCACGGATTTCATCTACAACCATCAAACCGGTTCCAGTAAATCATCAAAAGCGATAACATACGTCTCCATTGCGCGGAGTTCAAGTCATTATATCACCTTGATATACAGTCTGCCTCGGAATACAAATACCAAACGTCACAACCAAAAAGGTCAGATTTATTAGTTGGGTTTCGACGACAACAAGAACTACAGCATCCGTCGAGAAGAGGCATGCCTGGATTCCTCGATGCACTTGTGGAGTGCATGAGCAGACGAGGATAGTATCAATTGCACGGATTTAATTCAGGGCATCAGTAACATCAATATCCGCCGTAACACGAACAGAAAGAAAACATTCTCACTTGAGTCGCTTCAGCTGGAGAAACATCAAGAGTGGATCAATTGAGCTCATGTCACCGAGCATTGTTTTTTGGTAGTTGGAGTCGTGGACTAGACTATATTTATGACATAGGTGTTGTACCTCGGAATGAATAACCACATCCAGACTGCTAAATTATTCAATGTGAAGCTGTTTGAGTGATGCTGAATAAATTACCAATGCCGGGTATTATTATCATTGCCAATTGCACATACAAAACACGAACACCAAGAAAACTTTTAAAACATCAGTGTTAACAAGAAAGAAGTAAAAAGAATAAGAATAAGGGGGTAACAAAAACATAGATTGAAAAACGTAAAAGGCAAAAAAAGAGAGAGAAAAAAAAAAGGCAATACACGATTTTTAAAAACGAGAAACATCTGTCAGCAAAAGAAACATCAAAATAAGTTAACCTCCCAGAGTGCACTTGAGAGCCCAGGAACAGCAAGGGCAAGACGAAAACAAGCAGACAAAACCAAAAGAACTAAACAAAAAGATTGTTAATAACAGGTAAAGACAATTACGGTTTGCAGATAAGAGTGCCTACATAACGCAACCGATTCGAACTTATCACAGAAAACTTAAAGAATAGTATTTGTGGACACACTAGTTGACAGGTTGATTGTAAGGTCTATATTTTGTATAGTTATACTGAGCCAGAACTATGGCTAAAGTAGCTGCTAATCTTCTCCAGATCACCAACAATGTACCTTATCTTGATTCAAAGAGAGTAATTCGAGAGAAATGTGGTTTGACAACAATACTTATGTTGTATCGGTATTTTTTCTAAGAGTATATACAAATCTAAAAAATCAATATTTGTTGACCAGATTCGAACTGTATTCGGCAAAAACTAAATTCCGAATGCTTAGAAAACATCAAACATGCACTTGCCGATAACAAAAGGTACAATCACTTACAACGCCGCGGTACAATAAAGCCCCAAAACATACAGGGATTTTGATTCGTCACCTTTGACCTCGAGTCAAAGCGGCTGCGCAGTATGGTGCAAAGCGAACATGAACTTGAGCGGGGGAACAATGGCGACCGTACATGTTGGCACCAAGCAGTCTAGAGCTAGTGTGTAAATCGAAACCATTGAGGCGAGACAGGAGTGTAGGGAAGCCCTGGCCGTGCTGATGTTGTCTAGTCACTACGAACATGTTACTAATATGTTGTTCTCCTTGAAAATCAAGAAGCCGAGAGTGACTTGGCAAAGAACAAATCGGGTTTAAGAAATCAGACGGTTGTAAAGATCGCTTGTTATTATTGCTTAAAGCTGACTTGATGATAACTTTATCATAATTATGCACTTAGTAGGCCTAAATCAGGCAGGTAATTTGTATGGTTTGTGTATATTAGGTCCATGACAGAATTACACTGGACATTTTAGTTCTGAAAAGAGAAGTGAGGAACTATTGTTCGATGGAAAAATGTATGT
>CM021533.1:252803-274422 GCA_010994315.2 Pisaster ochraceus
AAGAATTACACTGGACATTAACGATAAGTTTGCAATAATAGTTGCTGCGTTTTTGTAACTGACACACGGTGGCATTCTGTTCCAGCCACGTACACATCTTACCATGGCTATGTTGTGTACTAAACAGATTACCCAAAAATAGTCAAAAGTTTCGAATTCGGTAGTGAAAAAGGGAGAGAGAAAGAGAGAGAGAGAGAGAGGGGGGGGGGGAAAGAAAAGGCGAAGACTATTTGCAATATCCTGAAAGCACATTGATTCTACATAGGGAGCTATATTTCAATATTACATTGATTAGTTACCCGATGTCATTTATTATGACAGTTTTGTATACGCTATTTTCCTTGATGGACAGCCCCCGACAACCCGTGTCAGTTTTTAATGTCCACAGACTTAAAATAAATGAAAAGGTAAAGAAATTAAACTTAATTTTGTTTGCTTTCTTAATTAGCAGAGGATAAATTATGTAACCTGGCTCTACATCACTATGGGCTCAAAACATGGATACAGATTCATGTCACAGTGTGATGGTACTGCAGTGATGGTACAGCACTGACTCTATACGATTGCTTGTGAGACTGTTTCAATTTAAGTACCGGTACAACATGCTCAACAGCTGTCTGGATTCCTCCCTCCGCACACACACAAAACAAAATCATTTTGTTGTGTTTTATGCCCAATATCTAAGCAGTACCCGAAGCTAGTTTTTTTTCTTCATTCTCTTGGACATGATAATAAATGCCACGCTCTGGAAGCGGTGACTTCTCAATTACGGTATTAACAATCATGTCATTTCCGTTATCGTTTGGAGATGGTGTACCGGGACAAAGTGCGATCCGGCACCCTCGGCAGTGCCCGTCCGCGCCTCGCTTGATCCCTCGCGTCGCGCCGCGTTTCCTGCGGGGCCGAGCTCGGGAAACTGTTGCAGCACCAAACACCGAGTCGATCGCTCATCATTAACGTCGTGGATCATGACCGTGTTTGGTTACAAATCGCAATCTTGTCCACGACAAAAAAATATCGCTGGTTTCGGGTAGGAAACTTAAGATTTGTTTGAGTCGGCGAGACACGACTGTCTCGGTAAACCGACTGTCTACCGCATGCCCGGTACTTAAGTACGTTAGTAGAGTAACGCTGCGAGATAAATAAATTACTCGTATTACCGTAATTGTTACACTGTATTAGCACTTTATACTCCAACTATTGAGGAAGTACACACATTTGTATTTGGCTCTGTTACTATTGTTCGCTATCTGCTTATTGTAAACACATCTTTTTATCCTAATTTTGTCTGTCTCTGTGTCTATCTTCCGTCTTTCATACTGCTCTGAAACTCAACCTGTGCCAACGCCATGTAAGCCCGTACGGTTTAGTTGAGGTAAAAGGTGGACCCACGCAGGACAGGTTATATTCGGAAACAGTCAATTAGTTACTAATTTCCTTATGTCTTCACTTTTTATTTCTTAATGTTTACTATTAATTCAATTTTGATGTCTTTTAAAGCTCGAGAGCCAAGGCATTTTCTTTTTTTCACTTATTTATTTATAGCAACAAACCATATCAATAAATAAATCAAACGTTTCTTGTTGCGTATGCACAAAAACACCAAAAAACACAACAACAACAACAACAACAACAACAACAACAACAACAACAACAACAACAACAACAACAACAACAACAACAACAACAACAACAACAACAACAACAACAACAACAACAACAACAACAACAACAACAACAACAACAACAACAACAACAACAACAACAACAACAACAACAATACTTGCTCTTGTCGGAGTAACAACTGTGCTCAAACCTATCTTAGTTCTCTTGGCTTTAGAGGCATAAAACAATACTGGAACATAAACAATTCAGTTCAACGACAGTCAAATTTGCCTTTAGACCTGGGGCAAGTTTCATAAAGCATATAGGCCTAAGTATAGACGGTTTAAGCTTATAGAAAGTAATCCCTTTCTAGCCCATTATTTTCTTCATTTTTTTGCATATACGCAAACCGAGAGGTGCTCTAACCTGCTAGTGGTTCTAACAAGCCGGCGGTTCTAACTAGCAGACGGTTCTAACAAGCTGGTGGTTCTACCTAGGAGACGATTCTAACAAGCCGGCGGTTCTAACTAGCAGACGGTTCTAACAAGCCGGCGGTTCTACCTAGGAGACGATTCTAACACGCCGGCAGCTCTAACTAGCAGACGGTTCTAACAAGCCGGCGGTTCTAACACTGAGCTGGCGGTTCAAATTAGCAGATGGCTCTAACAAGCCGGCGGTTCTAACATGCAGAATGTACTTTTCCTGTTTATCGCACCTGAAACATTCCTGAAACACACTCAACTCCTTTGGAGTAAGCATCACCTGAGCGCACAAGTTACCAGTTCTTCACACCAGCAATCTAAGTCTAACCTTACCAGGTAACCCATTTACTCCTGGTGTTCAGAAGCAATTGTAGATAAGCCCAACGACACTCTTGTCGTGACCGGGATTCGAACCCACATATAACTGGATCAGTGTAAGCCACATTAGACCGTTCGTCCGTGGCACGCTACAAACCACACGGTTTCACTGCACATAATCAGAGTTAAGTTACTGAGTTTCTCTACAAAGAAAGGTCTACAAACAACGAGACAAGTGAAATGAACCAAGAGCACATTGCCCTAATTATTCCCAAATCTGATCTGATCTGATGCACTGTAGTCAAAGCCAGTCACAGCCACAAACCACCAATCAGTCATCGTCAATTTATTAATTAATCAATCATGAATTATATACTTTATCTCAATAACAAATTAATATTTCAGAAATATGGCCCTACCGTACCAATATAAATGCCCTAGTCATGCGTGACGCGCCGTCATCCAATTATTGAATATAAGTGCGCTTTGTTAAGACGCTCTGTGAGTTTAGGGTGGTGCGCATCAATTTGCCAAATACTGCCGTTGATTAACTTGTCTGTAAATCAACCTACTCGTTGAAATCACAAAATTCCTTAATGTCGAGAGTTACGTTATAGCTTAAGCATCCTAGATTCTAAGTCTTGGGTTTACTTTACTACAAGTGGGTGTCTCAGGGATGCCCCCCCCCCCATGGCAGGGTGCGTGGTAGACCAACAATGACACGCATCGTTGAATGCTCAAGTAGCGTACGGTACGCTAATATTGCTTTTCAATGAGCGAGGTAGAAACCCCTATGACCGCTGGACCGTGACGTGACAGGGTGCCATCTGCCTTTACAGCTTTATCAATGTTTTTTTTTCTTCTTCTTTCTTCTCTGTTTTCTCTGATTTTCCTGTCCCGAGGAAACGGTTTGTTTGACATTACGTTTCGCTGCGCAGAGCACAACTAATAAGTTTTGCTCGGGAGCTTCTGTCTACCCATTGACACACCACCCCAGCACAATATCAAGTAAACCCGATCGTAGCTCGTAACGGTTCGTTAGCGCAGTTATTGCCTGCCGCCCCAATATATACGCTATATAGAGATGTCATATGCACATGCTACGCTTCATGCTTGCGAGATTATCCAGAGAAAATGACATTTGAGTCAATAAATTAAATTAAAATCGTGCGGGAAAATTGACTTTAGTCGGCGGAAAAGTTGTCAGTAAATAATGCTAAAAACAAATGTATGACGTAGAGTACCGTTATTGGGTTATTCCACTCCCTGAATAAAGTCATTTCTATTTTCATTACACGGCAATTTCAAGCGTTGGGGATGTCATTAAATAATTACTGCTTGTTGTTGGGTTCTATGCCCTAAATATATATTTTTTAAACAATTGTGTATTTTATCAGATACGGTGAATAGGCCCAAGTTGTACACAACCTCAGCACGACTCACAGCACGATACTAAAACAACGGGACTGCAGAAAGATCCTTTCGGATTGGCGTGCGTTTTCAGATGCTGATGTACTTATTCCCGCGGAGTTGCTGTTGAGGGATGTAGTTGTTTGCCCAGAATGTATTAGAATGCCACGACAGATACAATTTAAATCGGTTTTATGGTTTGATAATAAAGTCAAATCACTGGATTCCTGAATGCTAGCCTAGACATTTCTGATCACACATTGTTTAAATGAAACTATTCCCAAACTGGCTGTACTTACACAGTGTTATACCGTATGCATCCGGAGCTTATAGTTCGATACTTATTCAAATTGTCGAAGTATTAATCAATTAAAAAATGCCCCAACGGCAATATCTACACTAATTTTAAATCCTAGATCAATCCTCTTCTTTACACATGACATTCTTGTTGAAATGAAATGACAAAATAAGTCATCATTTATAAAGACCAACAAAGTAAAGGCATGGGTATTTATAGTGCATCAGAACCCCCTCTTCCTTACAGATCAGTCAGTATATTACAACTCCAAATAAGAATCTAAAGGTTTTTTTTGTAACATAGCCCCGTGTGGCATTTTTAATTAACTTTTCTTCAAAAGATTTGAAGGGAATATCAACAAAAGTTTGTTATTTTCTTTGGCATTCAATAAAAAAAAAACAGACAAAATACATAAAAAGTAATCTGATTACAAAGTTAAACCAAGGATAAACAAAAGAAGCTGTCCATGAACAGCGGCCAGCCACCAACCAAAGTTGGTAGAACAGGATGCTTGTAGAATTGTTTTATATTCATGTTGAAGTGCAAGTCTTTAGACTCTTCAATTTTTGCATATAACCGAATCGCTCACACAAATTTAACTCTTAGTCCTTATTTGCAATAATTAGACTGTGAAACACTTTGATTGTTAGTCGGCTTTATGTTGTTCAATATGTTTGTTTCATGCGCGTACCAGGGATTGTTTGCACCAGAGTCCTTAAAATACACAAAGACAAACAAATACAAAACAAAACGAGAGAGAGAAAGAGAGAAAAATAAATGCACAGGAACGAGCGAAGGTCTACTCAATTTCGAGAAATTGTCACCGTTTAGGTTTTTATTTTTTATTTTTTTATTTTTTTTTTTTTTTGGGGGGGGTAAAGTTTACAAACAGATTTTGAAACGGCTTCTGACAGCGGGTTTGTATCGTCGAAATAACTGTAATGAATAAGTTGTTGGTCCTGTCATTATTTACAATACAGGGCTGAGCTAGTGTCGGTGTACATTGACTTGGCACATGTTATACTTCATGAAGTTATCTATTTGTGGTGGCACAAAATCACAGATCAAGTTCTCTCTTAAAACAGAAATTACATCTCGCTATGAATGATGGCTAGGATGTCTTTCCCCCCCGACTGTTGTTCATTCCAGTAACAGTAAAGTTGTGTTCACATGACGAGAGTTCCTTCGTAACACTGAACATTCAGCCTAAAATGTAGTCAGAATTGATTACGGCTTTATTGGTGCCGCATGATCTATTGTATAGAGGTTACGAACCCCATAACACTCCGTGGCGGCCGATACTTTCTCGTCACACATTTTGCAACCCTCAATCGAGAAAATAAACTGTACACTAGATATTGTCAGAAACGCTTAACAAAGAGTCAAGTAATACACTCAGGGGAAAGGTACCTTGCGGAAGCCCCTTTTTTTAAAGTGGGAAGCTGTGTTTCTGAGCGTTTGCTTTGTTCATCAAAATGGTTGAATGTGACCTTTCGGTGAGTTTCTTGTGGTAGTGAGATCAGAGTAATCACATCGGTAACAACAGCTTACCAACATGGAGTGTACCTTATTTTGATCCAAAGCATTCACATATCTGCACTTTTTGTCATTGTATCATGTGTTGTATTTATTACTGATTCGACGTAAGTAGGATTTGACGGAGGCAAATTTGAACATTGTTATAAACCGATTAATTTTGTTGTTTTAGAATATTTTCTCTGAAGGAATGAATGTTGACAGATGATGACTTTGTTTCAAAACGAACAGACCGTACACAGACGTTCGCGTATGCCACGGACACGGCACCCAAGTACCCTGCAAAATTGATTCTACATGCCTAATGGATGAAAATTAATGACAGGATCACGACAATAATTCAGTTTTAGTTTTTAACAACTGTCACTAATCATTGGCTATTTGTTGTTCTTCAACACCTTAAGGGCGGGCCACTTTTGCTAATTACTCTTCAAGTTAATGACCATAAAAACAAGGAGCACTGAAGAGCTGTTGATAGTATAAAATATTGTGAGAAACGGCTCCCTTTGAAGTAGCGTAGTTTTAGAGAAAGAGACACTGTTCACCTTAACAAATTGAATCTGAAAAAGGCTTCAGGCATGAAGCCTTTTCAGACATCTAAAAACACACAATTCTATGCAACAAGGGTGTTTTGTCTCTCACTATTTTCTTGCAACTTTGATGACCAATCGCGCCCAAAATTTCACAGGTTTGCTTTTTTGTGCATGAGTTGGGATACACCAAGTCAGAATACTTGCTTTCGACAATTACCATGAGTGTACCCTGCCATCAAAATAAATATGTAACTTTCTTGAATCTATAACAGCTTAAGTTTAAATATAAACTTTAGATCAAATCGGTCCAAAATCGGATTTAGCATCTTTCATCTCGAGCATGGTCTGTTATTTTTCTTCGACTAGAGTAAAAACAGCTCATGTATCTGTACACAAAAAAGGGCCACAGAATGAATACCAATGTTGTACATAATCAAGTCAAGGAAGAAATCAAATCATCCGAAGTAGAAGCTTTACAGGCATTACCAAATGCTGTACATTCTCTTTGAGTATCCAATCAATCCAAAGAGTTATTATAAATTGTATTGAAACATTCCGTTCAGCGCAGTTCCGGCACTCCGGGCGGTTTTACAAGTAACACACTGTGAATGCTGAATCTCGAATGCAACATTTGTGGAAACTGACACAGCCCCTTTACAAGACAGATTTAGCCGGTAGTAAAGGCGGGTCATGTTTGGGGGAAATTGCATTGATTCCAAGTACCAATAAGTCAGAAATCTAACCCGTGATCTAACCTGTTGTCGAAAAAGGTACCTGCTTGTTTGAGAGGACACCATAAGACCGCGAACACTATATTACGAATGCTATATAAAACTTTACAGCGATCGAACATTTCACAAGTCAAAATGAGAAAAAAACAACAACCCACTGAAAGACAGTAACAAAACTACACCAAGGAAGCCAATGGAACCATTACTTGGAATGGGTAAACGCTCGGGGGTTGGTGAGGTGGGGGTGGGGGTTATCAACCCCCCCCCCAAAAAAAAAAGAAGAAGAAGTATAATTAGCCCGTGTGCCTGTAATGAGCATGTACTACGCAGTGCAATACAATAATAAATGTTCAATCACCTGGAAAAATATGGACAATCTTTTAAAAACCCAGACAGGGCTAATTTAACAGTGCTGCTTACCACATAATTATGCGCTTACCTATCCCCGTAAGCGCGTACTTCTTACGGGAGTAAGCACATCATTTCACTGCAAACTGGGTGTTAACATTGACACTATGGGTGCTGTCACGTATACACCCAAGAGAGAATCCAGATTTACATCATAGGTTGTTAAAATAAACCAGTGTGTTGACCGAAATAAGTGTTATTTTAACACCCCAGATGTAAATGTTGATTTCTTTTTAGGGGTATCTTTATGTGACAACATCCATGTATCAACTTAACACCCGGCCAGTTCTTTGTGTACGCGTTAAGTAGTGCCGTAAAGTGAAATGTCCCCACACAACCCAACATTTTCATGTATACACTGTATACAGCACAACGCAAACAAGTTTTGACATGACTCTTACAAAATTCAGTAAGATTGTTAAGTCGGTATCATTTTTATCGTGATCTTTAATATACAACTTTTAGTGACATAATATTACGTTTTGCGAACAGGACAAAAGATAAACTCCATATGGGTATACATAATGACGGACTGAACATTTACAAAGTCAGCATTATCAATAAAAACTATGTTCTTTATTCCCACTTCTTACTTTCCAACAAAGTTATACACCATCGGTGGTCACAATAAGGACAAGTAGAAGAAGACCAAGAGCTGATTGAATGAACAATTTCGATTTCAGATTCACCCTCTTGATGACTACATTCCTCCCAAACCTGATTTGAGCTTGTTAACTCCGTGTTCTATCTAGTTTATATTCTTATAGAATAATAATTGATTCAGAATTAAATTTGGGAAACTAAATTTTGAATGAAATATATTTTTTTCACGTAGGAACATTTATAAAATAATACATCAAAGGAATTTTGCACTCTTACAAATTATTTGAAACGGCTTGATTAGCCTTGAAGAGTCACTTTATTTAGCTGCAAGGAGAACAACAGCCTTGATTCGAATAACGAGAATAATTTGATTCAACAGGCAGAACTTTGTCAATGTACAAAATGTTTCTTCTAAATATGATTCTCCGGTAACATTTCAACGTCGGTAAAAATAATGTCTGTAGATTGTAATCGACATGGGCTTACATAATTTGTTTTTGGGAAGGGCTTGTGCCGGCCTAAATTGCCAAGCTTTTATTATGAATAATTAACACCGTTTTGGGAAATTGCGAATATCTACGTATCTAATACGACTCAACTGGCCCAAAGATCTGCCTTTTATCCGAAAGGGAATTCTTGAACACAACTCATGTATGGCCATGCGATACATCTATAGTTTTTATGAATGCGAACGACAATATTAGAAATTGGCATACACTTAAGACTGACTGTTTATTTGTTTTGATGGAGAAAAAAAACACCACATTTTTTACTCGTCAAAGAAAATCGAACCATAATAATGATACGTGAACAGTTTAAGTTATTAAACATTTCTTCATTTTCGGTTTTGAATTATTTTTAATTACATTGCAGCACATATAACTGTCTTGAACACATCATAATACAGCGGTTTCAATCCATCTATGTTTATGAATTCGGCACCTTCACAGCGTTCACGACCTACACCTGGGTGTACGTAACTCTCACAAGAACCCAACATTCTTGATCTTCAGGACTTTGGAAAATGCCTTAAAATGGTGCTGCAGTTCAAGCCATACATCTTCCCACATATTGACTTGGTAAACATTAAACGTGAAAAAAAAACCCAAGTACAGTACTCGACGAAAACATGAAACAGTTCAAACTAACAGTTAGTAAGAGTTAAAGTAGGGTAAACAATCTTTACAATTGTAGACATATAACATCAAACTGAAATCGAATTGTTATGAGCTTTATTCTAACTATAATTAGGAGCGAGTTAAACACTGATACTAAAATGCGTGACAAGGTTATAAAAAGTTAATCAAATAAAGAGGTTAATAGTGTTATTTTCTTCTACTTCGTTGCATCTTTCCGGTAGGTTACTTTGAACAATTCACCCGATACTCAAGAAAGATGTTCCAACACGAGGAGAAGTCAGATTCAAAGGTATTGTACAGGATTGGTAAAGCTGACCAAATAGTCGCAGACAGTGTTTATGTTTTGTGTGATCAATTATACACATGAAATAACAAACCTGTGTAAATTATACATGAAATAACAAACCTGTGAAAATTGGGCTTAATCTGCTACGTGAGACATCAGAATATGGTGAAAAACCACGCACAATTTTCAGCATGTAAACACATTGTCCTCATTTTGGTTGTAACAACCCAAATCAGCTGTTGCGTTTGTTTGGGTTTTCAGATACAGTTTTCTTGAATATGACTTCATTTCAGAGGGAAATATTTCATAGAAAAAATGGCTCTAGTACGAACTTCATACCCAGCAGCAAGCTTTCGGACTAAAATCAAACAATGATGTTTTTAATTCTTAAAAACCATGTAAAATACCTTTAAGAAAGTGTCAAACTTCTCAACGAGAAATCGTTTAGACTATGCATTTTAACGATACTCGGAAAAAAAATTGAAGGAGGAAAAAACCCTAATTTCTACATGATCACTCATTGGTTTAGTATGGGGAAACAATAACATTGGTCGTAATGTTCCCCGATACTGATTGTCACGTGACAACCAATTGAGGTGATATCGGTGGGAAAATCAATCAAAACTAAACTTTTGGCTTAAAGTAAAAAAGTTATTCAGTCAAAACAATAAACTCCATGAAGTCAAATTTAGTTTACAGTATATACAGCTATTTTTGAAATTAGAATTATTTACATTTCTTCGTCAAATATACAAGAAAGAAAGTTAAATTTGTGGAAACAATGCATCACATCCTATACAACGCATGCCCTAGCAGGTCCTCATTTAAGTTAAAGAGCTTCGTTGCTATGGATACCGATTCTCATAGTTTTTGGTAAAATCAGTTTGCATCAAATTGTTTTTCCTACAACATATTAAGTTTTTCAAAATGCTACATTTGGCAACCATTATATCTCGAGTGTGTATGTTTATTAAAACAATTAAAATATACATTGTCGAAGTACGACACACTATCTTGTTTTGTTCCAATCTAAAACAGGTGCACGTCGCAATTGAAATGTTACCACATGTTTCATTTTTGGGGGGTTCCTGCTATAAACTATTTCATCCTCTCCTTTCATAGCAACTTTTCAGATAGCACACTCTGCTCCAAAGTTCCTGGCGCAGTACCTGATAGCAACTTGACAATTAAAATTAATGAAACCTCAATAATTGTAAATGTTTCTGTAATTTCGAATGCTTTCCACTTATTGTTGCCGATGTTTACCAGCAGTTTTGTCATCCCCTTCCTTGGGTTTTGGAGTTTCTAAAACGATTTCCAAGTCACAATGTCTAACCTTTTTGAAAGAAATATACCCACTTGAGGTGACTTAAATTAACTACTTTTTACAAAGACAAAGTACACGGTCACTTAAGATACACGGTCACTTAAGATACAAGTTTAGAAACAATAAATTTTCTGTTAAAAGTGACGGGGAAACTAGCAAAGCGAAGTGTTTGTTGTAATACGTTAGACCAACTTATCAGTTCTAGAATGACAAGTTTGGGTGAACACACGTCTTTTTCTCTCTCTTCACAACAACGTAAAGGCAATTGCAATAAAGGCACGCCTAAAAAAAGCACATAAAATTGAAATTTTGTTTTAAAGTAAAAGATACACTTTTATGTACACACCTTTTGCAAGGTGCTCCTTATACACAGTTTGGTCCCTCCATTTGAACTCAGCACAGCCACAAAACCAGCATTCTGTTCAGTCAAGTATTTGAAAGATGAAATACAAAGTCGAGTGTCTTCAAATTGAAATCAGATAAGACTAACGATGGTTATACTAGCGTAGGTCTATTGCACTTTGATGAGAACGTACCGAGTGGCACAACGGGGATCGCCCCGAGCCCGTGAACGGCCGGCTTGATCGGTAGGGGAAACGCCGGTGTCTGGGGAAATGACGGTGGTAGAATTGTCCTGCAGTGGGCCGTGTATTCACTCAGGTAGGCCCGCTCTTCCGGGGACAGAGGTGCTCCACAGCGCCCCGCGCTTGAGGTCCAAACCCTGCTGCTCGTGAAAGTTGGGCTGGGAACTGTCGCGGTACATGTGTTAACACCGGTCGCCGGCTGGTGAGCTGACGTGACTGCCTTGACGTTCTGTGGTGGTCCAGATTTGGGTTTGAAGTCCGGTGAGATTATGTTTTCGATGGTGAAAGCTTGTTTCAGTGTGGGGCTGGTGGCTGACGTGACGATGCTGTGTTTTGACGGGTAGGCACCAGTGGGTGATGCCGAGCTGGCCGTACAACAAGTCATGCCCATAGTGGGAATCGGAACCGAGTACGGTGACAAGGAACCAAGCGCAGCGAACGGTGGCAGTCCAATCTTCGCCTGCTCCTGGAAGATCTTAGCCGAGTCGATCTGCTTGATCTGGAGATTGTGATCAATGGCAGTTATCCTCGGCGATTTGAATCTCTTCCGACGTCTCAGGAAGCTGCCGTTCTCGAACATGTCCGCACTGAGCGGGTGCAGAGCCCAGTAGCTGCCTTTACCTGGGCGGTCTGGACGGCGGGGAATCTTGATGAAACAGTCATTAAAGGAGAGATTGTGTCGGAGAGAGTTCTGCCATCTCTGCGTGTTCTTCCGGTAGTAGGGGAACCGATCCATGATAAACTTGTAGATGTCGCTCAGTGGGAGCATCTTCTCGCCAGAGTTCTGGATTGCCATCGCCGTGAGCGAGATGTACGAGTAGGGTGGCTTGGCGTCGCTGTACGTGCTCCGAGCCGGTCGAGGCATGATGTCGTCAAACTCTTAGAGCAAACAACCACAAAGTCAAATTGCATTCACCCGCAATTGCAACTTAGATGCAAGTATAAATAAATTGTGTTATTTACACTTGTGCTGTGAGTTTTGTTGATAAAGTGCAAAGCTCAGCATAAAAACTAGATGACCGACCTGACTGAAACTGAATAACTTGCAAAATGTGCGTTTTTTCCCTTGATCATCAGCGTGTGGATTAAATCTCGATGGTTACATTTCTGGTGTGGAAAACTCTTACTAAAAGTTCAGTCCGTCGATGCTGGCAATGAGGGATAGAACATGACAAAGCTTCTGTCATCCACTTCTTGCCGATTTCAATTTGAAGACGGCTCGGGGTGATGCAGCACTTAACCAACCGGTCGGCCAGGTAGCAGCAGGGGCCACGGACAAACTCCCCGGCTGACAAATGAAGCAAAGGATACTGTACCAATCGCATGGCGAGACGACATCACGGGCCCACCAATGTAGGCGGGCGCGCTTGTTGATAAAGCAACTTGGCTCCCTGTTGTGTTCGGCTGCGCACAGACACAGGCCAATATGTCAATCAACCGCGGCAAGTGGGCGGGTCGCGGCAACTCTCGGGCAGTGGAACGCGGCGATCTTATTAGCTCTGCACACCTTGGGAACAATAAACGGTCAACAAGCTAGTGTGATTGTCAACACCACAACAACTAGTCAAGTAGCGGGCAGCTCTCCGCACACAGCTAAACATGCCATTGCTAACGATCACTGACTTTAGTTTCATTCATAAACAAAACGTTCAAACGGCATAGACATTGGAAATTGATTCGAGACGACATACGGTGTTATTTAATTGTTCAATTTTGTACACACGCCACTCCCAATCAGTCAAATTAGTTTTTATCCAAAGCAGGCCTCGCTCTCTCATTTTTCATATCAATAAATCAATAAATACCGTTGAAAAAAGCTTTTATATTAAACAGTTTGTCACAGTTGGGAAAGGCTTCGATAAAATCCGGTTTTTAATTAGGACGTTGCCAAATCAGTTAAGATCTGCCGAAGGCTGGATACTGTGTCCCCCAAACCTAGTTATGTGACCCGATTTTTTAAATTTTTAAATCATGTGTTTTAATCTGAAATGATCTTCCTGTATATTGATGTGTTGACCCCTAATGCTGTTTTAAAGGGTAAATGTGCATATCAACATCAATGAACAGTGTACAATCAATACAACGTAGGAGTTTCACCAAAGGACTAAAACAAGGTACCAAAAGCCAGCGCTGGGTTCGAACCCTCTCGACATAGTACGCATGCGTAAGAACCACACTGCTTCTCAGCTGACTACCGCTAAATGAACACACCGTCTAAGTTTACAGAATGACGAACACAAAGCAGAGGATATACAGAGGGAGCAATATCAATTTCAAGCGCACTTTCAAAAAGGAAAGAGACGAAACCTGCTTTATGTTAAAGGGTTAAGTGCAATTGGTCCCTTGGGCCATTCTTTGAGTTTAAATACCACTCTGATCACCTTTTGATAAAAGGAACGTTAATCAGACTTCAATGCTCGGTACATAATCACTCTCCCCCATTAGTTAAACTCCCACAGTTGTAAACAACGTCATGCCAATATTAAGTTTGTTGGGCACAATGGTCATGTCGGAAAAATTATAAACTTGTCTGACAAAACGTTTTTGACACAATAGGTTGATATTAAGGTCTGTCTTACATTTGCGTCGGACGCTATGCGTCAAACATACAGAAATGTCGGAAATAATGGGTTGACACTTAATTTCGAACATAAAGGTGCTCGGGTCAGATTGGATGAGAAAGATTAATTTGTCGGATAAAATGGGTCGGACGTAAATGTTTGTCAAACACAATTTGTCGAACATAAGGTGTCGGACACAATTGCTTTGACTTTTTGAGTACTTGGTCAACCAATATGCACAATGACTTGTCGAACTCAGTGGGTAAGACATAAATATATGACCAGAACGGGCGATGCAATGGGTTGGCCTATAAAGGTTTGTCGGACACAATAAGTCGGACATAAGAGTGTCGGATACACTTGCTTTGACGTTGTTGGCGCAGTGGGTCGACCACCATGCATTGGACACAATGGCTCAAGCCTAAAGGCTTGTCGAACACAGTCGGTTAGACAGAAGGGTACGGTACTGAACAGAACGAAAAATGCTTCGAACGTAAAAGTTGGTGTTGACAGTGGGTTTAGGCTGTCTAAAGTCTGTTGTCGACAAAGTAGTAGTCACAGCAGACGTACATTTTCACGAATTTGACCTTACGGTCGTAAATACTCACGTCTTTACTTACGTCAAATCACAGAATCAGTGGTCATGCCTCACGTGAGGTATACATTGAGAGGAGGCACACGTTACGTATATAGGGTTCCAAACAATACATGTATGCTACAAAATGCGCCTGGTAACCTTTAGCCGTTTGGAAATAAAAATGAACCAAGAAATTCACAACAATATACATGTTTATAATACTAAACTTTGTCAGTCTCAATTGAATTTTACCGACAAAAGACGTTAAAATCTTACACACAAGACAAAAAACCCTGGACCCGTTGGATCCTGGAGGTGGCCGAGTTTACTAATGCGTGGAACGGTCAATTAGGCGGGGGAAACAGCAAACAGTGGGCTTCCCAAAAGCGCGCCAAACCATGATGGATAGCACTATAGACGTAGCCCTCTTGAGCTCATGACAAATTGGGCGGTTAAACACATCATGGGCCGGATGAATTAGAACTCGCTCCCTGATTCATCGTGGTAATTAATAATATGATTATGTGCAAGCTTTCCGCATTGTTGTTATTAAAGGGGGGATCTCTGCGCTTGACTTAAAGTGGCACGATACCATTTTCTTGTTTTCTTTTCTTTAATTTTTTCCTAGAGAGGAATTTATAACAAATAACTCGCACTACATCACACATTTGAAGAAAAAGAAAAAGTTGTGGCCGGCTCACAGCTATACAATCACTTTTCAAACTAAATTGAATTTCTGCTAACAGGTTAAGTGTCTATTTGCTAAAGCTGTTTTGCACTCTAACACAGATTCCCGTGGGGCTTGACCCATTTCTGAGTAAGTATGACCTGGAATCTGAGTTTAAAATGATCCAGAAATGGGTCAAACTGACGCAGAGCCCTAGGTAAAATCAAACTTTTTAAAACCAGTTTCCGGGTCAGTCTGACAGAGAATTGGGTCAGGGTTAGGACCACGGGACTCAGATTGGGGTCATTTCTGACCAGGATTTGTTTCCTTAGAGTGTATTGGACAAACCTGAGCCGGAATGGATGATCTGAATTATTAGAATTGACCCTGTTCACTAATCCATATTCTAATAACAGCGTAATTGGGGCTTCTTGTATCTGCCTAATGTTTATGCCAAATGGGATGTTTTGTTGTGATGTGCTTCGGTTTCTTCCTCTAATGATTAAGGTCTACCAGTGAAAGTAAGAAAGGGTTGGGGTTAACTTAGACTGCCATCTGCATACGAAGCTGAAAGAACATGGTGGCAGTCTGAATGAGTGATGTTTTTGTGATCATACTATAAGGGCATCAAATGATTAGCCAAGCTTGAGGGTTACCCTAGTCGTGATTGAAATTAGCTAAACTTTTATGACATAAGAAATCTGTTAGATAAATCATACCGTTGTGTAAGGGGGAGGTACAAGGCTACACATATCCACCCACCCACCCACACTAAGGGACTAACATATTTTTTTAATTCTTCATGAAAGAACCGATAACAGAGACTGCCAAATCAGTCCCCATTTTCAAAGGCATGGTATACTTTTTGTAATAATGTCAAAGACCAGTATCTTCACATCGTGTATGCCAACATATGCATACGAAACAAACCTGTGGACATTTGGGCTCAATTTCGCATCGAAGTTGCAAGAAAATAATAAAAGAAAAAAGAAAAAGAAAAAACAACAACAAACACCCTTGTTGCATAAAATTGTGCATTTCAGATGCTTGAGAAAGGCTTCATGCCAAAGCTTTTCTCAGATTCAAATTTGTTGGTGTTACCTTTCTCTAAAACTACCTAACTTCAAAGGGGTCGTCTGTAACAATGTTTTATAATATCAACAGTTTCCAGTACTCTTTACCGAGCACGTTTTTATGGGCATTACTTTTGGGAGTAATTGCCTTTAAGATCGAGAAGTTGAAGTCATTAAAGCAATGTCACCATACGACACAACCGTGTCATTTCGACGCTTGTTCTGTAAGGATGGGGTGAAAACCTGCCCTTTAAAACAACTCCAGCATTACAAATTTTACCAAGTTGAACTCGGCGTTGAAAGAAGGCTGAATGTTTTCTGGTAATTTGATTGGTGAATGCAATGTCACGTGCAAACTGGTTATTCCTGTGGATACAAACGGAATGGGCCTGTCGGCGTGCATAACATCACGCGCGAAGTGCTGACCTAGCAAACTTCATCAGGAATGATTGTCAGAAAAACAAAACACCCATTTACTTGACACAATTATATAAAAAAATTCATACCAAGTAAACTTTCAAATAATACGAACTCCTACACAAATATTCAATTTGAGGGAGAACACCAGTATCTACTGCCTCCAACAACGAACCCAAGTCTCCAGTATATAATTACACAGTGATCGCATAGTACAAACCTATTTACATTTCAAATTGTATGTCGAGGGGTGTATAAGTTACCGCCAGTGTGTGTTTTGCCCCGTCAGACGGCGGTGAATGGCCCGCATAAAGCCGGTGAACGATCTCCGAGTTACCGACCGCTGAAAAGACTTGAATTTAACAAAAGGCCGGGGTGCTCAATTGAAATCCCAAATACAGGCAACACGTTGTTATGAGCTCACGACCATGACTAACACACGCACCACCTTCTTTGCTTTCAAAAAACAAACAAAAAAACAAACAAAAAAAAAACACCCTCGCCAATTTCGAGTTATTTAATCAAGCTAAACAAAACTGTCAGAACATATCATGAGTTTTCTCGTGTCGTCATTCATCTCAAAAATGGTTTGATTGTGTGTCACCAACTTCTCCACATTAGGCCCATGAATCAAACTATATTTCATTTTGCACTTTCCAAATATTAAAGTTATTCAGTGTGACGAATACCTCTAGTTAGATTTATGAACAACCGGGCTGTAATCATCCTAAATACTAAATTAAGTCGTATTTGTACATCTGACCAAATGCCTGTAAGGTACCGCGGTGATTTCGTTCTGAATAATATTTTTAATAAATTTGGGAAGAGTCCATTTTCATAACATAACAACATTGGAGTCTTATGTTATACAAAACGTATCCATCAACAAGAAGCTAAATGCGCTGGAACAAATAAAAAAAAATTTAAGACAGGTTTTGAAGTTTATGAATTGAGAGACACATTTATGTAGCACCTTATAACACGCAAACTAAAGCAAGTTTGCCTAATATCAGAATAAGGTAACCCAGCCAAAATGACATGTCAGGTGCACCAAGGCAAAACGTACACAGCTTGTTTTTGCCTAGCAGAAAGTTGCTTTGCACAACTTTCTTCTTTAAGTTCGAAGGCAATGGGCCGTTGAGAAAGTGGTACAAACGCTTGAGGTCAGAGTGATTAATACCAATATCACACATTGATGTCTTCATTGATGTAATTATAGTGCTTTGCCGGTGTGCTTCTGTCGGTTGTGCTGTACTATTTTTCTTAGTTCTGTAGTTTTGTGTGTTAAGGATAACCATTAACGGATCAGAATTGACCTGGGGTCAGCATTACTTGTTTTACTTGGTAACACTGACCAAGAATCCGGTTTAGTAATGAGTTTTGACTCAGAGTCTGGATGTAGTGCAGACTGAGAAATGGGTCTGGCCCTCCTGTGCCCTTCTCTGGGTCAATGCTGACCCAGGGTTTTTAAAGTGTGTGTGTTCTTTCATTAGAGCTTAATTCACCTTCAGAATCAGTTCATCAAAAGTTGAAAGGAGACAATCAAAGTAAAATGGAATCTTAACGAGAGGGTGAACATCTGGTTCAAGTGGTTACAAAATGACCGAGAGTTGTTGGTACCCTCTGGTATATAACGCAAGGATCCTAAATAATATGTGCATTTTGATCATACTGCCATATCACGTGTGTGATTTCCACTGAAAGGAATACGCTAAACAAGGTTCATCATTACAGACTATTTTACCAATTCTGATTCCATCACACGATAAAGTATGAGGTCTATATATTTTTCTATCACACTACTGCTGTAGTACATTGTTTTACTTTTTGCATGCCCATCGGATTATATTTTGTGCCCTTTTTTCACGATTTGTCGTGAGGTTTGTGGTTATCACGTTTTCTCCGATGTTTTTTTCAGTCGAGTCGAGTACAAGGTATTCTGTTATTCTGAGTACGTATTCCAACAGCTGAGTACCACGTACTTGGATCTCCGAGTACGAAAAACATTACTTTATGACTTATTCTAGACGACAATGTGTGCTCGTCATGATAATTATCTTACACACATGAATACATCACAGACATCTTCAATTTTACTTTCCCCGGAGCTATGTTAATATATTCCTTGCATTAATGCACGTAGGCCCTAGGCAAGCGGAAAGGAAAGGTGATTTGTTTTTTCTTCTTTAACCATGAGTACTGAAAATCGGAGTCCGAGTACATGTCCAGTCGAGTGTCGAGTACATGACTTAGAGTACAGACTATTTTTCAGTCGAGTGTCGAGTAAATGACTTAGAATACAGACTATTTTTCAGTCGAGTGCCGAGTACATGACTTAGAATACATACTATTTTTCAGTCGACTATCGAGTAAATGGCTTAGAGTACAAACTATTTTCCAGTCGAGTGTCGAGTTAATGGCTTAGAATACATACTATTTTTCAGCCGACTATAGAGTAAATGACTTAGAGTACAAACTATTTTCCAGTCGAGTGTCGAGTAAATGGCTTAGAATACAGACTATTTTCCAGTCGACTATAGAGTAAATGGCTTAGAATACAGACTATTTTTCAGCCGACTATAGAGTAAATGACTTAGAGTACAAACTATTTTCCAGTCGAGTGTCGAGTACATGACTTAGAGTACAGACTATTTTCCAGTCGACTATCGAGTGCATGACTTAAAGTACAAACTATTTTCCAGTCGAGTGTCGAGTACATGACTAAGAGCACATACTATTTTTTAGTCGAGTGTCGAGTAAATAACTTAGGGTACAGACTATTTTTAGTCGAGTGTCGAGTAAGGACGTCGAGTAGGAGTATTATGCTAGCCGAGTACGTACTATTTTTCTTGTCGAGTAGGAGTATTTTTCTAGCCAAGTAAGCCGGTATATTTCTAGACGAGTACGAGTATTTTTCTAGACGAGTACGGGTATTTTTCTAGACGAGTACGGGTATTTTTCTAGCTGAGTACGAGTATTTTTCTGGCTGAGTACGAGTATTTTTCTAGCTGAGTACGAGTATTTTTCTTGCTGAGCACGAGTACGAGTACCATCAAAACGGTACTCAAGTAGTACTTGAGTACGAGTACTACAAATATGAAACCTTCAAGAATATAATATAGTCCTAATACTAAAAGCACTTCCTTGGTATTATGTGGATTTTTCAGAATTTTTTTTCTGAAAAACTATGAAATTGACTATGTTAAATTGACTCGAATGAATTGTTACGCACGTTTGTCCAGCAACCTAATACAACAGCCGTGGTTTTGAATTAATAAGTGGCAATTAATCAACACCTGTGCTAATAATACAGTTGAGTGAAGCCGTCTGCATTATGAATAACGCTGGTGCCACTGGTTGTTCCTAGATGAAGGAACAATAAACATATATATATATATATACATTTATACGCCAAAATGAATAGTATATAAAATGTCCGCTTACCGGAGGGAGATACTGATGATTCTTCGTACGGTATTGATATACCGGGGTGATCAAACCATTAATTGAGTATTGTGGTTGAACGCACGGCTTGGACGCCCTTGGGTCTCATCCTCCAATAACATCACGCCCTATAGAGTCAAGACCAGACCAAAGAAGAAGAAAAAAAATCACTCGCACTTCACCAATTGTATAATTGTCATTCCTCAATTTAGCACTATAACAAATACACATGAATCGGCATAAGTAACTGAGTAAGTGTCCAATTGTACCCCCTAGCGTGCCCTACAATTTCATCGCGCATGAGTACCACTTAGGTGGACGAAATGGAACGTTCTGGCGCCGTTTTGAGGATCATGTTTTTAGAAAAACTGGCGGGAAAGTAGCTGTTACACACGGAATGGTTTCGACATATATGTTCTGGGTATAGACCTATCAACAACATAAATGATGCTGGTGCTCGGGATGCACGCATCGTTTGAGTATTTCTTGACTGTAGGCATTTTCTTGGAGAGTTTAGCGTTGTGTTACATTGTGCAAAATGAACAAATCGGGAAGAAAAGCATTTTAATGGATAATAAAATTAATGCAAGTGGCAAGATGGCTCAGGTGTTCCATTATGGTTTGGACTCTTGCAATTTTTGTTAATATAAATATAATCCCCCGAGACGTGTTTTGTAATAACTGTAAAAGAAAAGTTCTTAACAATTTAAGGTATTATTACATGCATGATTTTGAGTAGAATAGAATTAGTTGCAATTCTCCAGATTGCAATAAAAATGGCATCTAAGCAGCCTGAGGAAATCTTAACATTGATGAAAACAGCAGGAAACGGTTTACAATTTTCAGAGTTTTTTTTCGCACAACCTCTCCTGCGTGCTTATTTTGATTGGTGCAATTAAAATAAGCTCTGGTGATTTCGAGTGTTTTCAAATACGATTGTATCACCTTTTTTGAAGCATTAGAACTGCTGTGAAATTTGAAGTGAGCTCTGTAAATATTAATATATTGTTAATATTTTTAAATATTTTTGTGCGGACTAAACGCTTCAATCCCGTATTTTTGAAGTATTTGCAATAATTGTATGAATATGTTTATTAATTAGAATTTATTTAGTTTAGTTTATTCATTACACCAAAACAATTAAACAAACAATACAGGGTTTACGTAAATAATGGCAGAAGAAGCAATCTTCGTAGATTTTGGTCATCAGCTATCATTATTTAAATGTTGTTTTCATTAACTGACTATAAACTTGGTACACGAACATGGAGATGAACGTGAACGATATGGTTTATACTTCTTTTCCGTGCCTACGTATAATAAAATACATCGCTTTCCGAATATGCGACCTTAAAACCACCGGTTACGTTGGTAAGGATTCCAACACCAACCCTCTTACTTGTAGTATGTGAGACCATGATTTTCAGAACCATTCAACCACGTGGGTTGTGTATGACGGAGAAACTGGATCGCAGAACTTATCAGTGTATTTTGAAGGTGCATTCGTCACATGATAATACCAAGGGCGTCGATCGCTGCTGAAAAGTAGGGGGGACGGGCGAGCAGGTCTTGAAAAAATACATCTAACATAATAGGCCCAAAATACCATTCTGCGCGTGG